>CAUYPK010102501.1:0-51491 GCA_963574355.1 Loris lydekkerianus
CCGGCCGGTTTTTAAAAAAAAACTTAAAAAAAATATTTAAAAAAATTTACTTTTTTTTTTTCAAAATACCGTGCCCCCCCCCCCCCCCCCCCCGCAAGATAGGGTCTCACTCTGTTGCTCTAGCTAGAGAGCAATGGCGTCCTCATAGCTCACTGCAATCTCAAACTCCTGGGCTAAAGCAATTCTGCCTCAGCCTCTTTAGTAGCCAGCACTGCTGATGCCTGTCACCATGCCCAGCTAATTTTTTTATTCTTCGTAGAGACGAGGTCTTGCTCTTGCTCAAGCTGTCTGGTTTTTAAAATATCTGTCATGTTTTTTAAAATATCTCTTAATATAACAGAGACAGATCTTTCGAAGAACTTACAGATATTATCCATCCCATGTCCAGTCTAAAGATAGTACCATCCAACTCCAAAGAACTGATTATAAACTTGGATCTGTAATCTGTTTCTGAAAATATGGGAAAACTGGTGTTCTGAAATCATTTCCCCTGACGAAACACCTAGTAATGTTGAATAAAATATAAGAGACATCCTTTAAATGCATAGGCAAGTGATTAAATAGAAGAAATATCCAGGGAAGAAATGAAGAGAGAGCAGAGAACCGAAGAAGTTAGCTGGTACTGACCTTATGGACACACCTGGTGTGCATGATGGTCTTGACAACCAGGATTTAACAGGTGCATGAGGGCAGGAAATAAGGCATTAGACCAGTGTAAAGTGAAGAGTTGGAATAAACAGCTCTCTATAAAGGCAGAACCTTGAAGAGATAAACTTTCTTAAGGATGAAACAAATCAGCGTTTGCATAAGGAAAGATGACAAGGAAATTTGTCTCAGCCTGGGCTTAGGATTGGGGAAAAAAATTTTCCCTTGAGAATGTGTAACCAGAGGCCTGCCTTTTTTGAGGGTCTGGGTTTTGAATTCACATTACCTTTTACTGGAAATCTCAAGCTCAGAAACTAATAAAGTTGTCCCACAGTATCTGGCAAAAATAAATCCATAGATATTGTGGGTGTCTGTAGTCTCAGCTACCCGAGAGGCCGAAACAAGAGAATCGCTTTAGCCCAAGAGTTTGAGGTTGCTGTGAGCTAAGACAGCCATGGTATTCTACCTAGGACAACAAAGTGAGTCTCTGTCTCAAAACTAAGTGAATAAACAAATAAAACAAAATAAATAAAATAAAAGAGGGAACCTAAAACATGAGAAGGGAACAAAAAGCTATTAAGGAAGAAAAGGCATATTTTTAAAAGGACCAAATATATCTACTAGCATGAAAAATGTATTCATTGAAATTAAAAGCTTGATGGATACGTTAAAGAGCAGATTAAACATAGTTGAAGAGAGAAACTGTGAGCTGGAAAATAAAGGTGGAGAAATTCTCCAGAATGAAGAAAAAGAGGCAAAGACAGGGGTGCCTATGGCTCAAAGGAGTAGGGCACCAGCACCATATACCAGAGGTGGCAGGTTCAAACTCGGCCCCAGCCAAGAACTGCAAAAGAAAAAGAAAAGAGAAAGAGGTAAAGACATGGGGAATATGAAAGAAAATTTGTAAGACATGAGGATGGAATGAAGATAGAATATACATCTGATCAGTATTCTAGAAAGAGAGAATAAGGAAAATGAGGGACAGGCAACATTCAAGTGATATATCCTGAAATTAATTTTTCAGAATTGATGAAAGACTCAGATACAATCATCCTAAAGAAGGTAAATAAAATAAATTTATATCTAAATATATCATACTTAAACTGTAAAGTGCTGGGGTGACGCTTATGGCTCAAAGGAGTAGGGCGCCGGCCCCATCTGCTGGAGGTGGCGGGTTCAAGCCCAGCCCCAGCCAAAAACTGCAAAAAAACCCAAAACAAAACAAAACTGTAAAATGCTAAAGACAAAGTGACAGTCTTAAAAAGAATCAGAGAAAAACATATAATCTGTGAAGTTTTTGCAACAACAGTGGCAGCCAGAAGACAGTGAAGTAATATTTTCTAAATTCTGAGAAATAAACAATAAACAAACAAAAACCAACTGTTGGCTTGACGCCTGTGGCTCAAGCAGCTAAGGCGCCAGCCACGTACACCAGAGCTGGCGGGTTCCTATCAAGCCCAGGCCCGCCAAACAACAATGACGGCTGCAACCAAAAAATAGCTGAGCGTTGTGGCAGGCACCTGTTATCGCAGCTACTTGGGAGGCGGAGGCAGGAGACTCACTTGAGCCCAGCAGTTGGATGTTGCTGGGAGCTGTGATGCCATGGCACTCTACCCAGGGTGGCAGCTTGAGGCTCTGTCTTAAAAAAAAAAAAAAAATCCGACTGTCATCCCAGAACTGTATGAGGTCTGACAATTAAGTTTATGAACTCATCCTAGAAAAAGTGCTATATCCCTCATTGCTAAATATCATTACAGGTACCTTCAAATTACTCCCCTTGGGAAGCTATGCACTGACACTAGTGCCTAGTTCATCCTTCAAAGAAATTTTGGAACTCCTTTTCTGGAATGATCATCAAAACTGTTGTCATGGTTTGGCACCTGTAGCACAGTGGTTATGGTGCCAACCACATACACCAAGGCTGATAGGTTCGAAACTGACCCAGGCCCAACAATGATAACTGCAAAAAAATAGCTGGGATTGTGGCGGGTGCCTGTAGTCCCAGCTACTTGGGAGGCTGAGGCAAGAGAATCACGTAAGCCCAAGAGTTTGAGTTTGCTGTGAACTGTGATGCCAGGGTACTCTACCGAGGGTGACACAGTAAGACTGTCTCAAAAAAAAAAGCTGTTGTCATATTACCCTTGATATCCTGAATGTCATCAAAATGTCTTCTTTTCAATATTTCCTTTATCTTTGGGTAGAGATAAAAGTCATTTCTTTACTTTGGGCCAGATCAGGTGAGTGGGAAGGGTGTTTCAATACACTTATTTGTTTACTGGCTAAAAACTCCCTTATAGACAATGCTGTGTGAGCTAATGCATTGTCATGATTCAAGAGCTATAAGTTGTTGGCCAAGATTTTCAGCTCAGATTTTCCTAACAGTTTTTCTATCAATGCTTACTTGGACTTCTTTGCTTCTTGCACTTACCCGACCATTTTGGTGCATGTTTCATTAGTTCTACTCATTACTGGCTGCCTTGACTTGTCTTCATGAGTGATTCTCTCTCGCCCCTCAGAAAAACTTTCATTCACTTGTACCCTGCCATTTTCTTCATGGTATTATCCCCATAAACTTAGATTGACATGTCCCTGATTTCACTTCCACTTTTTTGCCATATTTAACAAGAAATTTTTGAATTTTTTTGTTGGTCTAATTCAAGCTTGACATTCTCGCAAAGGCACCCCAAAACACATAATAACAGCAATAATGAACACCACTCAGGCAGACCACTGCAATCGACATGAACACAATTGTAAGACATTGACATACCAAGGTTATGAAACCTTACCAAGTTGTTTGTACAGTGCTGGTGGCAAGTTCACGACCTTAATTGTCAGACCATGTATACCCAGCTAAACTATTTTCAAGAGTGAGTGTGAAATAAAGGCAAATTTACCACTAATAAATCTTTACTGAAAAAACTACCAAAGGATGTATTTCATGAAGAAGAACACCTAGTCTAGAATAAATGCATGGCTAGATAGGAAAAAAATGGTGGGCAAAGCAATTATACAACTTCTAATGCACTTTACACACATTCCTTGCTTTGTCTTCCTACTTGGGGAGTGTCATCTCCTTGCATTGAAAGGGATTTTCACTAACATATTTTGCTCTTTTGATTATTAACGTCAAGAGATGCTTTTGGACCCACTTGAGCTCTTACACTTACTTGAGACTTCCAATTTGGGATACTGAGGCCCTCCCCAAGTAGCCCTCAGTTCTATGGTTACTATACCTGATAGTTTTGTGGAGAAGAATGGAAAACATTCTTGAGTCTCTCTCAGGTGCCAAATGCCATGGTAGGTGTGATACATGGCTCCTCCAAAGAGTCACTCTTGTCCTGAGGAAGCTTGCTCCTTAGTGGGTTCACAGACACACAATTAGCAAAGGAGTTGGAGGAGTAAACAATAGATTCAGCAGGTTACATTTTCTACATTCTCCAAAACTAGTAACCAAACCACAGAGCTAGGACCTTTGGGCTTATTTGTATGTCTGCAGGCCTTCTGGACAATTCTGCCAATGTGTAGGTTTTACATTTCCATATGTGAATTTTTAACCCTTATGTTCTTTCTGAACAGGTCATGACACCTGTATCACTTTCTCACTCAAGCCTCTGAAATTGAATTTCTCTGGTGTTAACAAGTTAAGAGAATGAAATGATGCTTGGGGTTGTTTTCGACCTGAGAGCCAAGTTTTCCACACACAGAAAACTGGGGAACATTAAAATTCAAAACTCAGGCCACTAAGACTGAAACGCATGTTTGCGAACAGTCTGATTTCATGTCTGCCTCAGATGTCCTGTGAATACAAATCAGCTCATTTGGGATTGGAGGAACAGAGAAGAAGAAACCTAAGAATGATCTCCAAAACAAATCTTTAATTCGGATGAGTATAATAGAGTGTAATCTCATTTCAAGTCTGTCAGCATTCCTTTGATGATTACAAATGAGTCCCTTTTCCCCTGCAACGTGGGGGAATAATCTGGGTAAAATAACCCTTTTTGTCTGCAAGAGCCTGGGATGCATACTCGTGACAGCTTTCAGAGTAGTGTTTCAGTCTGTGAAGAGCACTCTGTGCTACCAAGTCATCTCCTTTTTTTCTCTTGACTTGGAAGATTTTTTTCACTTGATTTATGTTCACCGGCTTCCAAAATTCTCGGGCTTAGAAATCATAAATCATCATACCGTACTGGGGATCAGGAGATACCAGGTCGCCAGTCCTTTTCCCTCCCTGCCTGTTTGACAGGAGACAGGTAAAAATGAGAATGTATGATCTTATCTTGAAGGCTAATTTGTACAGCTTTTGAGGGATATACTTTAAGGAATGCGTGTAATTTTATAGTCCTTTTTGAAATTAAAAAATGCACACTGAACCCAAATTCAGGCTGACATGCTTTTTAGGGTCATTGTACAGATAAAATTTTTTTCTCTCTGATTGTTTTTAAGACTGTCACTTTGGCTTTAGATTTTACGTTTTCAATATGCTACATACATCTAGGTAGGAAATTAGGGGACATGATTTTTATAGACCTCCCTCTATTCTCTGAGGCCTGTATGACTAAATAGTCCTTCCAAAGCTAACAATGGAAAAGGCTTTGTGGCCAGGTCAGACTGTACACAAAACTCAGCCCCACCACGGCCCAGAACGCAGAAAGGTTTAGAAGCCCCTGGTGCTGTATGTCCTGTGTGAGAATTGTCGTGGCAGGAAACCCATACCAAGCATATCTGTGGTGCTACCTGTTCAGCTTTTTTAAACCCTGGAGTCCCTCTTATCTGATTTCCTTTGTAGTTTTTTTTTTTCTCCTTTAAGTTAGGTGCCCCAGGATTATTTTAAAATAGTATTTTGGCTTCTAGAAGCTGTAAATCAGCACTTGGAGGCAAACCTTGAACCTCTTTGTCTCTCTCTAGCTCCTCAAGGTAGGTTATTTGGTTTTGTCAACATTGACCCAAAATGCCATTTGGTCTTTCCAGTTGATGGCTGTCTTTATCCAGTGAAAATTTAGCTTTCCAAATGTTCTATTGAAACCAATTATTCTTAGTCTAGGGCAATCTTGTCCCTTGGGAATATTTGCCAATGTCTGGAGGTCGTTTTATTTGTCACAACTGTGGCTGCTACTGGCATCTAGGGGGTAGAAGCCCCAGTGCTGCTAAACATCCCATAATGCACAGAGTGGCTCCTCCTGCAGCAAACAATTAGTCACTCCTCATGCTAACGCTGAGGACCCCTGGGCTGGATCAGCAGACTAGTCTTCATTTTATTTTTGACACTTTTTGGAACCTGAAGGAAGTGAAATCGTTTTTTCAAACACAGAGTTGAATCTTGAGTCCCTGGACAGCTCCAAGGCTTTGGTCCTCAAGTTCACCTTGTCTTTTTTTTTCTTTTCTTTTTTTTTTTTTCAGTTTTTTTTTTTTTCAGCCAGGGCCAGGTTTGAACCCATCACGCCCAGTATATGGGGCCAGCGCCCTACTCCTTGAGCCATAGGCGCCACCCTTTCACCTTGTTTTCTACAGCCCAAAGGAGTCTTCAGTTCCAGAAAGCTGGGGAAATGGAATCCTTCTCCACACTCCGTAGCCCAGTAGGCATTTGTTCAAGCTGTTCTTGCCTTTTCCTGTCCTCTCAGGAACATACCTATGCCTTTGACCCTCTTGCTCTCCTCATCACCTGCTAGACTATTTGCCGTCATTAATGTCAAACTAAATTATCACCCTGGAGAGGTGTTCAGACTTGAAGTTGATTGCTCACTTGCAGTGTAAGGATGCATTTGCAACACATCTCAATTATTTCGAAATCCTAGTTAAACAATTGCCAATTGCATGGGGGCGAGGGGGGGGGGGGCGCTAGTAATTGGATTTGAACTTTAAAAAGGGAGGGAGTGAAAGTCATGAAGATTGCAAGGATCTGTTTTCCCTTAGGGCATCCCAGTCTCTCTGCCCCCACTTGTGACCCTGTCTCCCATCCTCACGACCCCACCTGCCCCTAGCACCCACGGGCAGACTCTTCATGTTGCTTCTATGCGGCAGTGCTCTCGGCTCTCTGTGCGGCGAGTAATGCACACGTGGGACACCTGCGGATGTGGAGCTGAGCCCTGCTGTGGGCCCTCCACTGAGGACAAGAGGAACCCAGTCACCAAGCAGCGAGTTCCTCCGAAATGGTGACTGCACCCTTGCCCGGAGGCCACAAGACCTCAGGACTGCGGGAGGCCCCAACTTTTAGGGTGCTTCCCCCTCAGTCACCCCTCTTTCAGACAAGTTGCAGCTCTACTTAAAATATTTCTCTCCTTCTGCCAAACAGAGAGAAAATGTAGTATTATTTCCAAGAGGGTGAGCAGGGGCACCAGCGGGAATGGGTGTGCAGTATTTGTACAGTTTCATGACTCAGTCCATCTGAATTTCTAAGCATTTTAAGAACTTTGTACAAAAAAAAAAGGTCTATTGTGTGGGTCTTGGCACTGAAGAAAGTAGCAGGCCTGTCAGAACTCTGTTTCAGATTTAATTTTCGAGTGGGTGATGTAAGAATGCCGCCCAACGGGAGGGCTTTGCTCGTTTTCTTGTTCCCGCTCACTTTGGTGCTACAGAACTTTGGTTTCCAGAATCAGCTCACATTAAGACACTGAAGCATCTCATCCCTTGACACCCTTTTAATTAAAAGACATCATGTTCTTAAGCAAAGATTAGAATGTCTTTTAATTGAATATGGCTTCCAGCAATACAAGTAAAAACATTTTTGACTATATATATGTTACATACACACACACACACACACACACATATATATATATATATATATATTTTTTTTTTTTTAGAGACAGTCTCACTTTATCACTTATGGTAGAGTGCCATGGTGTCACAGCTCACATCAACTCCAACTCCTGGGCTTAGGCAATTCTCTTGCCTCAGCCTCCTGAGTAGCTGGGATTACAGGTGCCTGCCACAATGCCTGGCTATTTTTTTGTTGCAGTTTGGCTGGGGCTGGGTTTGAACCTGCCACCCTTGGTATATGGGGCCAGTGCCCTACTCACTGAGCCACAGGTGCTGCCCATTGACTACCTATATATTTTATATATAATATACAGGATGTCCCAAGCCACCCCTAATATTGGTAAACATAGGGAAAATTGGAAATTGTAGCTGAACGTACCTTTATTTAAAAAATACTTGCGCCTTTTCCTCGTTGCACTCCTGAAAGCAACATGGGACACCAGCAACTCTACTGGAGCCACCCTTGAAAATTCGGCCAGGGTCTCACTCTTGCTGCATCTGCTCAAATCGGCACGGTTTGATCCAGAAGTACGGCCTCAATATGTGCTGCCTGTGCTTTCTTCAGTACGCGAAGGACATCAGGTTCATTAAGTTGGACTAAGAAATCTTCCTTGAATGGATTATCTAAGGGGACACAATGAAAGAAACCATGCTAACTCAGTACATACATATACGGCCAATACATGTACATAAAGTACAGTTAAAAAAATAAATAAGAAATACTTCCTACAAAAATTTACAAAGAGGTGGCCAGCATGTAGACAATATTTTGTAAAATTTTGTGATGAATAAATGTATGTTTAGCTACAATTTCCCATTTTTCCTATGTTTGGCAACTTCAGGGCATCTTTTGGGACACTCAGTAATATAATATACTATAAACATATTTTTTCAGAGCATCTTCTTGCAAGACCTTACTACCCTTTCTTTTCCAATACAGTTTTCAACATGTGGGCCTAGAGGCATTATTGATCTTCCCAAATGCCTCCCACATTCGGTATTTACTGCTGGATTTAGGGATATAAAAAACAAATAGGAAAAACTTGTTTGTGAAGATGTACCTTCCTCGTTTTCTTTCCTGTGCATTGAAACAGTGAGCAGTGTATTTTCTCATCATTTGTGTATTTACGTAGAGTACACATTTTGTCCTCTGTATCTTTATCTTCTCTTCTTAATAAAAATTAATGTACTGTATGTCTTTTTAAAAAAACTGAAAAGCCTAGGTGAGGTGTTCCATGCCCATTATCCTAGCACTTGGAGAGGCCAAGGTGGGAGGATCTTTGAGCTCAGGAGTTCAAGACCAGCCTGAGCAAGAGCGAGAACCCTGTCCCTACTAAAAATGGAAAAATTAGCTAGGCATTGTGGCAGCCACCTGTGGTTCCAGATACTCAGGAGGCTGAGGCAGGAGGATCACTTGAACCCAGAAGCTTGAAGTTGTGAGCTAGCCTGATGCCATGGCCTTCTAGCCTGGGACAACAGAATGAGACTCTGTCTCAAAAACAAAAAACAACCCCCCCCAAAACAAACAAAAAAACCTTAAACATCATATTCAACCCCTGGGTGCCTCTGAACCATGAATAGATGATAAGCTTCTAGGCTAGGAAGCATTAGTCCACATTGTGGGGGCAACGTCCGACTCAAACCACTCATTTGGGTCCTGTGGCCAATGTCATCCATCCTCAGTAAAACAACTTCTATTTTCTTCTTCTTGGTTTCCAGAAAGTTCCCTGAAAGTTCAGTGAAAAGAGTCACTGAATGTGAAGGGGCTTTTCTTTTTTCTTTTTGTGACAGAGTCTTACTTTGTTGCCTTTAGTACAGTGCTATGGCGTCATAGCTTGCAGCAACCTCAAACTCTGGGGCTCAAGCAATCCCCTTGCCTCAGCCTCCCAAGTAGCTGGGACTACAGGCGCCCACCACAATGCCTGTGTATTTTTAGAGACAGGGTCTCACTCGTGGTTCAGGCTGGTCGGGAACTCCTGGGCTTAGGCAATCTACCCACCTTGGCCTCCCAGAGGGCTGGGATTACAGGTGTGAGCCACTGCACCTGGTGTGAAGGGGCTTTTTTCATAACAGGAAACATGGAGACCCCATAGACAATATGGATTGCAATAGGCATGGTCCAAAGTGAAACCAGACTATGGGCAAGAGAACACTGATGAAACCCACCCGGCTCTCCACCGCCCCATCTGCTACTATAAGGGAGATCTAACCAAAAGGAATGATGCTAGTTTATTGCTTCTGTGTGTGTAACTAAACACAAGACAGGGGCCTTTATCTTTAGAAGGCAGTCAGATGAGGACTGGCAAACCAGCCCTAAACTACAGCTTTTTGTAGGACCTTCAAGAACCTTCTAGAATGTGACTCATTTCTGCCAAAGGGTCTTTGATGAAAATTTACCCTGCCATTTATTTTCATTACTTACATATTCTCTTTCCATGGGAATGTAAATTATTAGGCAGAGTTTATTCAGTCTGATATATTAATTGGGAGCTTTACTTTGAAGAATGTCAAGTGATTCATTCTCACAGACTGGGTCAAAATTGCAGTGTTAATATCAGGATGTAAATTAGTATAATTATCATTATTATTATTCAGACAAGCTGTGAGAAATGAACGCTATCTGACAAAATTTGCATTTCACTGTATTTCACTGGATGGAAGAGGGAATTTGCTGGAATTACAGAAGCCCAAGAACCACAGAGGAATTCTCACTGTAGGGATTGGGGGCCCAGAGCTGATTCTATTGCATGCTAAATCCTTCCTCAATTTAATTTTAATAAAATTATTACCAGGGAAATGGGTCACAAAAGGGCAATATGCAGACTTTAGGACACAGCTGATCAATAAAAATATAATATAATCTATATATGTAATATGAAACATATCTAGCCTCATTTGAAAAAGTAAAAGAAAGGTGAAAAGAATTCTTTTTTAAATTTTTTTTATTGAGACAGAGTCTCACTATGACACCCTCAATAGAGTGCTGTGCTGTCACAGCTCACAGCAACCTCAAATTCTTGGGCTTAAGCAATTCTCTTGCCTCAACCTCCCAAATAGCTGGGACTACAGGTGCCCACCACAATACCTATTTTTTGTTCTTGTTGTAGTTGTTGTAGTTGTCATTGTTGTTTAGCAGGCCCAGGCTGGGTTTGAACCCACCAGCCTTGGTGTATGTGGCCAGCGCCCTAACCACTGAGTGACAGGAGCCAAGCTGTGAAAAGAATTTTCATTGTAAATTTTATTTAGTTCCATATAACCCAAATATTACCATTTCAATATTATATTAAATAACGATTAGTGAGATATTTTATTTTCTCTTTTGCTTACAGAGACTGGGAAGTCTAGTGTGTGTGTGTGTGTGTGTGTGTGTGTGTTTTACACAGACCAGCCATGTCTCAAGTGCTTAGTAGCCACGCATGGCCTATGGCCCCTGTTCTGGGCAGTATAGCTTTAAGTGAGTCTACGGAGGGGCAGAGGTTAGTGTCTGGGACTAGGGTGGAGCCCTGAGCCTTATTTAGCACCTGGTGAGGACACGTTTTTCCCACAGAACTCAGGTCATGAGGAAGACAGTGATTGTGCCTCAGTTACCCTTGGGAGCTTGGTCCCCTTTTACTTGGAAAAAGATTGGTATGTTACGGCCTCCTCCCGCCTCTTTCCCCAAATCCTCTCAGACTTCAGTCCTTGTTAAGGGACAGGGGTGCATGGAGTCACTCCATGAGACATGCCAGTAATAGTAGAAGTTGGTCACTGGGATCGCGGGAGTCCTGCCGGCCTCTGAACGGAAGTGGGGAGCACGGAGCCATGAGCCATTTCCCCTCTCTGCATCAGTGCCCGTATTTCTGCCTGCGGCTGACTTTGGCTCCTTATCAGAGCGTGGCGTTCCCTTTTCTTTGTTCCCTCTCCTCGCTTCCTGTATTTACCTTCGCCTGGGCTACTGGAGGAACCTCACACTGTTGTGGAGATTGTGGCCACAACAAAATTGAGGTTTCTCAAGCTTAGGGTGACCCTTGCTGTTCTCTTCCCCATTCCTTTGAAGGAAACAACTAGTGGAACTAATAATAACAGAGAAGGACATCTGTGCAGAGCTGACGCCGGCAGAGCAGTTGGTACCGGTTGAAATGTGTCCCCTCCAAAAGGATAGGTTGGAGTCCCAACTCCAGTACCTGAGAATGTGACCTCATTTGGAGACAGGCTCTTTGCAAAGGTAACCAAGTTAAAAAGAGGTCATTAGAGGGCGGTGCCTGTGGCTCAAAGGAGTAGGGCGCCAGCCCCATATGCCAGAGGTGGCGGGTTCAAACCCAGCCCCAGCCAAAAACTGCAAAAAAAAAAGATCGTTAGAGGGGGCCTTATCCAGTGTGACTCGTATCCTTATAAAAGGATAGACACGGATGCACACAGGGACAAGACCCCAAGAGGGCTACGCAGAGGAACTGTCAGAAGCTGGGCAAGACGCCTGGAACAGAACCTTCCCAGGGACTTCAGGGGGCGTGGGGCCCTGCAATACCTTCATCTCAGACTTGTGGCTTCCAGGAGGCAATACATTTCCTCTGTGCTGAGACACCCAGTTTGTGGCATCTTGTTATAACAGCCTTGGAAACTTAACACAGCAGAGTTCTGAGCACTTCTACAGGATCACTCATTTAGTCTTCACCACAACCCCAGAGATAGGCCTGATGTTACTGTCTTCATCTCACAGGTGATCACAGGTGGCCCAGAGAGGCTGAACAATTTGCCCAAGGTCACTTGAGCTAAGAAAAGTCTACTGTAGGAAAACCGTCTAATAACTCCCTCTGGCTTTGACCTTGGTTCTCCTCTTGGCTCCTGTCCCCTTCCTCCCCGTCTCCACTCTGGGGCCTTCTTTGTTGTCCTGTCTCTTAAATGTCTGCCATCCCCAGCATGTCTTCGGCCTCAGCCAGCACCCATGTGCTAATGACTTGCTGCTCTCCCTTCTCCAAGGTGGGATGCTCCAAAGATACCACAGGCTCAGCCCCTCCTGAGCACAATCACAAAGTCTGCCCTTCAATGCTGGAACTCCCCTCTAGCCACCAACTTAAACCCCACAGTCACCCTAAGTCCTCCCTATCCCTTATGCCTGTGTCCCCACCACCTGCCCCTGCTGTCTTTACAGTCAGGACTAGTGGCAGAATTTGCAAGGCTCAGTGTAACATGAAAATTTAGGCCCCTTGTTTAAAAGTCAGAGGGAAAGTGCTGTTAAACATACTCAAATATAGGCTGGGCGTGGTGGCTCATTCCTGTAATTGTAGAACTCTGGGGGAGACCAACCTGAGCAAGAGTGACACCTCTTCTCTGCTAAAAATAGAAAATAATAATTAGCCAGGTGTTGTGGTAGGTTCCTGTAGTTCCAATTACTCATGAAGCTGAGGTAGGAGGATCCCTTGAAGCCAGGAGTCTGAGGTTGCTGTGAGCTGTGACTCCAGGGTACCCTACCCAGGGCAACAGAGTGAGATCCTGTCTCAAAAAAAGAGATATTAAAATATAAAGCATTTTCCTTTCTTCTGTGGTCTCTCTGTCCTTCAACTTGTCATATGTTGGCTATTTAATGTCCTTGTAAGTAAAGAAAAATTAACATTTTAAATTATCGGCATGGACTTCACTGTTCCTCTTTATACCGTGTAATGCCAGTTTTAATACAAGAACTTTTTACTTTTTGAGACGGAGTCTCACTGTGTCACCCTCAGTAGAGGGCTGTGACGTCACAGCTCACAGCAACCTTAAACTTTCAGGCTTAAGCGATTCTCTAGCCTCAGCCTCCCTTGTAGCTGGGACTACAGGTGCCCACCACAACGCCCAGCTATTTTTTTGTTGCAGTTGTCATTGTTGTTTCAGCTGGTGCAGGCCGGGTTTGAACCCACCAGCCTTGGTGCATGTGGCCGGCACCATAACCACTGTGCTGTGGATGCAGAGCCCAAGTATGAGAACTTTTAACGTGCATGTGGAGTTATGTGATGCACTTTGTATTTTGCATGTGTGTTTTTTCCTTCATGAGAATAATGTGAATTCGACAGGAAGCTAATGCAACTGTTTTTATTTCGCTTTTTCATGTCTGCACCTTCTACTACAGCTCCCTATCTTTGGCTTACTGACATGGAAGAAAGGATCGAAAGGAAACAGAACTATTGGTTCCTCCATCTTTCCCTCTCCTATGTCACCATTTCCAGGAGAAGTGGTTGGCTATTTACAGGGAGGTCATACAAGAAAGGAAGGCAACCGTAAGGTTTCATGGCTGTTCATTGTTTGTTTGTTTGAGACAGGGTCTCGCTCTGTTTCCCAGTTGAGAGTGCTATGGCATCATTATAGCTCACTGCAGCCTCCAATTCCTGGGCTCAAGCGATCCTCCACCTCAGTCTCCCAAGTGGCTGACATTACAGGCACGCACCACCATGCCTATTTTTCTGTTTTTCGCAGAGACAGGGTCTTGCTCTTGCTCAGGCTGGTCTCTGAACTCCTGAGCTCAAGAGATCTTCCCGCCTCTGTCTCCCAGAGTGCTGTGTTACAGGCATGAGCCACCATGTCTGGCCGGTTATTCCTGTTTCTTAGGATACCATTGCCTTTGCTTTAAATTGAAAGCAGATTCTGATTCTAACAGAAAGTATGGCCTCTTGGTGCTGTCAGCATCTCCCTCGTACTCAGCTGTAGACACAGCATGCTCACCTGCTTTCTGGGAGTCCTGCTGGGCTCCCATGCACTGTGGGCCACTGGGATTCTGTGCTTAAGGCATCGAGAACACTCCATGGGAGTGCGGTAGCAAGGAACAGGGTGGGGTGGGGGGCTCGCATTGTGGGTGTCTCATCAGCCAGCATGTTCCAGTGCTCTGTAGGATTTCACTTTTATATATGTAGTGTTGCAAAACATAGGTGCAAATATAAAATGATGAAGAATTTTGAGAGGGCGACAGCAGAGCACTAAGCCAAGCTTGGGGTCCTTCTTGGTGTGACTGCCAGGCTGCACACCAATGGATTCACTCTGATTTCTATCCCTCCCACCCCATTCCCCACTGCTGCCATCTCAGCTGGATCCTTCTTCATGTCACACCACCCCAGCACTGCATCTGCCTTGCCCTTTTCCAGGGTCTCCCTGGTCCTCCCACACAGGCCACCCCAGGGTTTCTCTGCATTGCCAGTGTGGCCAGCATCCCAGTCTGCCTTCAGGTTAAAGTCTGGACTCCCTAGCAAGGCTCTGCTTCTCCAGCCCCAGCACCAACTGCACACCCAAGCCCCTCGGAGTCTTTGCAGACCTGTCCCTGCTGCCTGAGGGTCACTTCCACCTGGTTACCTCCTGGCTTCACCTCCCAGCAGCACTCATCCCCTGAAGTACAGTGAGCAAATTGGCTGTCTCGTCCTCAAGGCCAGGTCCACACCTGGTGGTTTAGTGAAGAACGAGGACAGTCAGCGCTTTGGCCCTCCGGTGGCATTTGCGGATTACAAGTCTAGAGCCCTCAGGACTCCAAGAGCCAAGCTAATCAAGGACTAAAAATAACACTGTGTGGCACCCAGGCTTTCCTGTTTCCTCTTCGCTTCTATGGAGAGGGAGCAGCTGGGCTTTGAGGCCCTGCTCCCTTCCCATGGCTTTGCTCTCCCCCCACCCTGCCTGGACTCCAAACTCAGAGGCTCGACCCCCTATAAGTGCAGTTTCTCTTCACCTCGACTTCATTAGTTTATGCAGGGTCCTAGCTTCATATTTCTCTTCTCTCTCTCTCTCTCCCCCCCTTCCCTTCACCCCCCACTTCCATTCATTCTTCTCTTTCTTTTACATTTAAGATAAGCCTGAGCATAATATTGTAACAGCCTGCAGGACTGCAGGGGGTGCGCAGTCCCTCCTTTGTTGGGATATCCTGGACTCAGGGCTTAGAGAGGAGCCCTTCCACCCAGGGAGAGACTGGGCCAGATGCTCTCGTTCACTAGAACTCATGCCTGAGCAAAGCGTCTCTGACACATGTTCTCTCTGGCAGGGCCATCACTGTTTTCTTTTGCTTGGGAAACTTAGCACGAAAGCTCCCCCACAAAAGTGTGGAAAACAGTAGCACTAAATAGACAGTGAAAAGGGCACTATTTTTGGTATGAGAGCTGAAAGAGGAAGGCAGAGCATCTCCTTGTGGGATCTCAGGTGGGGACGGGCGGCTCCACCTCTTCACCGCTCTGCACGTGTCCCTCCAGGAGAGCCCCCCACATATCGATTTGGGGGTTACAAACAAATGTTAGTGAGTGGGCAAGTTTGCAAATATAGAATCCGCAAAGAATGAGGATGCCCCGATGGAATGGAGGACAGATTTCAACTTAATCTTCCAGAAGATGGCCAGGAACCAAGAACTACGAAACAAGATTCTTAGGTAGTGGTGAATAAAATAGATGCCCTGGAAGCTCAAAGATGAGGGATGTTGGCACTCGGCTGTCCCCAAGCTGCGGTGTATAAAATGAGGCAGCAGATAAGCATAAGCTAAGGGGGGTCAGCAAGGGGAGGACTTAGCGGAGTGAGTGAATGCACGGTCCCCAGAGAACTGAGGAAGTGTGGGCCCCCAGGGGCCAATCTGTGAAGCCGAGCCAGGTCACTGGTGAGCGTGCCAGGGGATCAATTAAGGCTGACTGGAGCCTGAGGCCAGCCCGGCCTAATTGGTGTGTGGCGCCTGTATTTCTTTACATTTGTGGACTAGCAAGCCAGCTTCCCCTGTTTCTGTGAAATACAAGGGAAGAAATGTAGTGACTTCCCCCCTTTCTAAGGCAAAAGCAAAGATGGGGATATTAAATGGCCTGTCCAAAATCCTCTGCCAAGCATATGAGTAAGAGATACAGCTGGTCACCCAACCTGTTCTCTGCACATACCCAGAGCACACGCTGTTTACATCTGTTTCAAGTTTTAGAAACTTCCAGGCTGTAGCTTTTTCACTGCTTGGGGAACAAAGCATGTTCAGTCAAGGGGACAAGAAACTTCCCACCCCTAAATCTAACTCTTTGGACCTCCAGGAGACCTCTGAGGTTTTTAGCACTACTCTCCAAACATTATCATGCCTAAGTGAGAGAAAAGGTTTTATTATTATGAGCAGTGAATATATAATCTTCCAATTAACTGAATAAAGGACAAAAATAAATGCCCGTAGGCCTTAATTTCTACCTTGAACATATCATGCCTGCCTTGATCATCCTACACATGCTAAAAGTGGGCAGAGTTGAAAGGCCTCTAAGCAGGGGGGTAGAAGGCAGCTCCTGCCCACCCCCACAGCTGTGTGTCTGGCTCTGTTGGCCCTTCTGATTGGCCAGCGCCCCCAGCGTCTCTGAAAGCCTTTTGTTGTACATGCAGAGAGAGCCACTAATTTGGCCAATTCCAAGCAGAAAAGATCAAGTATAGATTTCATATCTGGTTTTTAAGTGGTAGTAAAAAGTTGCATTAAGTTATCAAATGCACTGTGATCCCAGTTTAATCGCCAAGTGGCTCTGTAGTTTGGGAATTACTCTGCATCTCAAAGAAAAGAAAAAGTGTTCTGTTTAGATGCTTAGGGTAAATGGGGATTGATCCAGTTACTTTTAAACTAATCTAATCCAGATGGTGTTCGCTGCATAACTTTCTGGGGTTGGTACCTGGTCACTGAACAAGGTGTTCATTTTTATAGGACCTGAAACCTTTGGTTGAAAAGGCACGAAGAACTCTTACCGGGCCTGTAAGAAATAAAATAGTGTAATCTGAAGACTGTAATTCAAGTCCAACACAGCACACTTAGAGTAATTTTTTAAATCATTGAATATCCTTTCTATCTATATATAGAGAGAGATAGATAGATATTTATAGATATATATGTATATATCTATATCTATATATATATATATATAGAGAGAGAGAGAGAGAGCAGATTCTCATTAATCCTCATTAACCACCAACATTGCCCAGAGCTTATAGATTTCCCTATATAATATGCTATATTATATGTATGATACATATGAAATCTATAAGCCCTGGGTGATGCTGGTGGCTAATGAGGATTAATGAGAATCTGCTACTCACTCACTTTTGACTGGTCTTCCTCACTCTCATTCAAAAACTGTCTGTTGCCCTATGATGACACATTACTACATGACAAACTCCTTCTAGGTGCAGCGTATATGACAATACGTGACAGTTCCTGCTCACATTCACAAGAAGAGAAACAGGCGCTGTGTCTCTGGCAGGGCAGCAGGTGTGCTGTCTTGAAGAGCCACCAGGAAAAGGACAGAATGAAGGGAGGGACAGGGAGCAGCTACCTAAAGGAAGAATGCTTTGGGCCACGAGAACAGTCAAAGCTAAGGGCCTGAGGCCAAAGTAGGCTCAGCATTTTCAAGAATACAAAGAAGAAGGTCACCTGTAGCTGGAGACAAGGGGGAGAGTGGATAAGGTACAAGGACCCTGACGGTATAAGCACTTGGGATTTTTGTTTGAGTGAGCTGGGGAGCCATACGAGGTTGTCTGGAAAGTATCCAGCTATGTGTGTCTCTATTTTTCATAGTACGTGGCTGGATACTTTCCAGACAGTCCTCATACAGTGGATTGACATGTGTGGACGAATGCTCAGGCAGGCCCAGGGATCTGAAATCCATACGTGTAAATTTACGTGTGGCATCTGCGCAGATAGATCCACTTAAAATATAGATGATTATCTCGGGGAAAGAAGGGATGAATCACTTGGTGTACAGAGAGGGAAAAAGAGGAGCCACGGGGAGAAAAAGTCACATGGCAATTGGTTAAATGACTCAGAAACTAATGTTAAGAACAAAAATTCAAAGCCCAGGGGAAATAGAAAAAAAATCTCCTGCGTGTGTGTAGAAAATGGCAGCTGAGGGCCAGGTGGTACTCCTAGAAGACAAAAATGCTCATTTCTCAAGGCAGAAGTGTCAGGGAGAGTGAACCAGAGGCTGATGTCACTCTGCTTATTGAATGTTAGCAGCCAGTTTCCAGGGTTGTTTTTCCATTACTGAGAAATTTGGGAGTATCATAATCACATACACCTTGGGATTCCCTTTAGATGCTTTTGAAATAATGGCAGGTATAGAAGGCTTAGCAGTATTATTTTGTTTTATGTCTTTGGAAATGGTATTATTTGGCTTTAAGAAAATCAAAGTTTTATTGTCAAAGAGAATAGCTGAGTTTTTTGAGAAAGAATGCTTGGAAACAGGATTTCAAGAACGTGTGGGCTCAAAAGAGGTGTATCAGCAGCCACACTCTCCAGATGCACACTTAGCTGTTGCTTTGCAGGCATCCCTGTGCTTGTTTCTGTGAAAAACGCCTCCACGGCATCCTCAAACCTGGGGGCAAATGATTAATGGTACAAGCCCCTGTGAAGATGAGCCCTTCCTTTGGGGCCACATCATAGGCTATGAAAGCAGACACCATCTACTCTTTTTCCAGGTGTCTCCATCCCAAGGCAAGACCAAGGCTAAGCTGGAAGGCAGTGGATTTGGGGCACAGCGACTGGATGCCTGATCTCTTCCCCTTCTTGTGCTCTCATGGTCTCCCCAAGGAATGAAATTCATGTGCCCAGCCTCTGTGGAAGGTGCTTGTGCTACTTATCACCTGCACATTAACTCTATAAAGTAGGCACACATCTCCCATTTTGCAGAGGAGGAAACTGAGAGCTAACGAGGTCACATACAGTGTGCCCCAGTAAGCAGGTGGCCTGAGGATTCCAGAGCCCAAGTTACCACGGCAGCCTCCTTCCCCTCTCCCACGCACGGTGATATCTCCTAACTTGCCTGTCCGGGGAGTTTTGTACTTTTGCTCATGTGATTTTTAACTTTGTAAAGTAGTGACTATTAGGCTAATGAATCAGCCCTCTGATCCCTTTTATCTCCTTAGTGATTAAACTCACTTTAATTGTAGCTTTTTGGAAGCAAGGTCTTAAAGAAATGATTCTCCCAATGAGGGCTGGAGGCCTTGTGAAATGGTGTCAATACCCCCATCACAAACCAGTGAGATGTTTGGGGTGAAAGTCTGGGATGCTCTCCAATGTCCTGCCATCTTTCTAAGTTACATACTATGTACGAGCACCAGTTGACAGAATGCTGGATTATTAGGGTGAGCTTGATGCTGAAACAAAAAAGTCTCAAATCTGCATGGTAGGTAGAACAAAATAAAATAGCATTTCTTGCTCAGGCCAGTGTGATTAGAAAAGCAGGGAAGCTCTGTTCCATGCAGTCATTTGGGTGCCTGGGTTCCTTCCATTGTGTGCCTCAGAGTCTGTCCTTGTCCCCTCCTTCATTCACACGTGACAGCAGGCAGGGGAGAAAGGCATGGAGGGTCACACGGGGGTCTCAAGGGCCAGATCTGCGGGTGGCATACATCACTATTGTGCTCTTTCCATTGCTCAGAACTGCAAGGGGGCACAAGGGGACCTAGATGATCTACCTCATGCGTTTGGGAAGACAATGTGTCATCGCTGCCCTGGACTCTGAGTTCCCCTTCCCTTCCTTCCTATCCTCAAGATCAGGATCTGAGCATATCACTTAACATATGCTTAAGAGCAGTCATAGCTATCCTTGGTCATCCCTACGACTTAGGATTCCCTCTCAAACATCCAAGAAACAGGCTGATGCCTCTAGTTTTCTTCATAATTAGCCTTGGGTTGACCTTCCCAGTGCCACACCTGGGACTAAAGGAAGGACTTCAACTCAGACCTAACTTCCTAACTTGTGATCTCGATGCTCTTGGGTGTATGCTGCCCAGGCCTGGACCCTTCATCTGTCATGGAGCCTTTCCTGCCCCTCCGGAAACCTGACTCATGGCGGCTCCCACCCCCACCCTACCAGGCCGTTGCCAGTTCTTTAAACACACTCGCAAACACAAAAGAAGGGAACATCCTTTTCTGGAAAAGGACTTCAAACATGTAGAAACACCTTTGAGTATTTGTGAATTAAAGGGTGTGGTCTCCTATCTAAAACATTAACCCAGTGGAGTGTGCCGATTTATTTAAAAAATGAGGGGGAGAGACAAGGACATAACGGTGGAATTCTGTTTCCTTCCCAGAAGTAAGGTTGTAAAATTGGCCACCAGTGATTAGGAGACCTAGCACAGGGTAAGTGTAGGGCAGGTGACTGATGTTTTTTTTAATCCTGTGCTCAGAGACACTGGGCCACATCAGCCCTTGGGAAACTCAGACTCCATGGGAGGACTTTGGCTTTAGAAAAGGAGGAGGGACAAATTTACAGCTCCTTTGGCCTCTTGTAAATATTAGTACGTTGTTAGACCTTAATTATTAGGAAGGAGGGAGGGAGGGAATGAATGAATGAATTTTTCTTTCTCTAAGCTCTGCAGTGACATTCTGAGCTGTAAGGACAGCCACAGGGCTGTGTGCCTATCTCTGGCTTGTCCACCTTATATCATGCTGTTCAGAGCTGAGAGGCTGACAGGGAGTGTAATTTGATTAGAGGTATTGTTTAGTGTTCCAGCAGTGGGAGCTCTATATTAATTGGTGTTCTTCCAGATTTACAGTACAGTAGTAATACCTTAGGGTTGTGCAGGGGTTCAGGGTAGACAGAAGATGCTTATCCCCTGTATATCATTTGATCCCCACAGCAACACATAAGGACACGAACTCTGAGAGGTGACTGTCACAGTCTCACCCTTGATCCCAAGTTGAACCTTAGTCTTAGGACTCTTAATCCTCTGTTCTCATTCCTTCTTTGTCTCCCTCTCCATCCTGCTTGTGATGAGGAGCCATATGGGATTCTGAAATGCTTTCTAGAATGATCCAAGCTATTAGATGTTCCTAATAGATGTAGCTCTTGGCACTGACCCCATGTTTTATGAAGCTCGAATGAATCTTCCCTTGAGAATGATGTGCTTAGGACCAACTCTCAGAGGCATCTTTTAGAAAAATAGGAGGGCTGGTCAAATGTATGGAGGTGACTCTGCCTGTTCTATCCACTGCTAGAGTCCCAGCATACCTTGGCATAGCTGAGGCTCTGAGCCACCTGATAGCCTTGTTAATCTGTGATGTCCCAAGCTCATTTTGCCACAGAACTTCTTTCCCCTGACCCCTGCATAACACCTGTTACTCCCTGCCCTTGTTTTCGAATCCAGATTCCTTACCTCAAAAGGATGTACAACTCAAAAGATACCGCCACATTGCTAGGATCTCATCTAATCAATGATCAGTCCAGTCCATCATCCTATACATATAAATGTCTCCCAGCGTGAGGCCACTCAGTGTGGGTTTCCATCACTCTTGTCCGATTTCACCCTTTCAGGCATCTAGGATAATTGAGCTAAGGGACAATGTCTGTGTCTCTTTTGCTGGCACACATCTCTTGCTCTGAACCTCTTTCAGTGTGTTTGTATAATATTGGATTTCTCGGAATTCCTAACCCATTTATTTATTCCTTTACCCCCAGCTACTCTTCTTCCTTCTCTTTATTAATAACCTTTGGAAGGGACACTAATGCTAGTCCAGATTGCAGGAAGCAATGCTTATCTTACAAGTACCGCTAGACTTAGGGCACTCCCATTCAGACAGGGTAAGGTTACTTAGGTACCGAAGTCATGAGCCATTTTTCCTGCTGGGCCTCAGAGCTGCTTTCATTGTTAACCACAATTTTGAGGTACAGGAAGACACCTGAGGTGGCCCACAGAGCATGCAGGGCTGTGCTGGGGCCTCATCAGCACCTCCTGCTGCAGCTCCGGAGCCTGTCCTGGTTCGGCTGTGGTTGGCCACAGAAGAAAGTGTTCCACACTCCGCTTGCTGTATAAATTGCCCAAGGCTCCACAGCGTCTAGACTTTCTTTCTTTATTTGTTTGAAAGTATCGGTCAGATAACTGCAGATGAAGTTCTTTCAGGCAAACATTTTTGCTTACAAATCCCAAGCAGGGAGCCAGGTGAACTCTCACAAAGCAAAGCACGTGCCACCATTCAGATGAAGGACGGGGGTATTACCTGTTCATCTCTTTGTCCCCTCCCTGTTGCTGACCCCTCTCTTCCCAAAAGTAATGCTATCCTGGTGGGGGGGAGGAAGAGATTTTGTATTTTTTTCCCTTCTAAATAGACCTTATAGAAGTTTTAGGTTGATAGCAAAATTGGGCGGTATGGCAACATTCCATGTAGTTCTCCCTGCTTCCCTCCCCTCATGCACAGCCGCCCCCACTATCAGCAGCCTTACCAGGATGGTCCAGATTTTGTTACAGTCAATGAACGTACCTTGATACATCATTATCACCCAGAGTCCATAGTTTAAAGTGGGGTTCATCTTCGTCTTGTATCCTCTGTGAGTTTGGACAAATGTATAATGACATGTGTCATCGTTCAGTGTCATACAGAATTAGTTTCACTGCCCTAAAAATCCTCTATGTTCCTCCATTGATTCCTCCTTCTCCCAATGCTTGGTAACCACTGATATTTTCATTGTCTCCACAGTTTGCCTTTTCCAGAATGTCATTAGTATTTCTAGGTGGAGATATGAGCATGGGTTTCTGAAGAAGAGTCTGGAGCAGGTTTTACTGGCAAAGTATCTTCTTTGCACCTGCATAGTGTTAGAACTGATACACTGGCAGGGGGAGTCCTAACCCCCTTCAAAGTTCAAAGAGCCCGAAGGATCTTAAATTAGTCAGTTCTGTGCATTAGGTTTCTGCCTCCAGAATATGCTGTCAGAATAAAAATATGGTATAGTGGGGCTGTGGCTTGGCACACAATGCTTGTTGTAAATGGTCCCATGGTGATCAGGTTCTGTTTAATGAGGAAAGACTGTGTGACAAATGGAGTGAAGAAAGGTAATGGCCCAAACACAGCAGAAGTTTCTTTCCCACCTGTGTAACAGTGTGTGGAGCCAGGAGCTCTTCTCTCCATGAACCTGGGACCCAGGCCCCTTCCATCTTGTGGCTCTGCTGCCTCACTGTCATCTCCTTCATCTAGCTAGAGTGACTCACCACCTTTTAGACAAACCAAGAACATGAAGCCAAAGTCACACTCTGAGAATTGGTTTGATGCATGATCAGCTGTCACCTAGCACAGTCCTGGGAATATCAAGTGATACACAAGGAAGTTGGGGTCTTCTTGTTGTTGTTGTCATCAGTTTTTTGGAGATAGTGTGTCATTCTTTTGCCCAGGGTGGAGTGCAGTGGCATCATCATTGCTCACTGCAGCCTCAAACTCCTGGGCTCAAGTGATCCTCTTGCCTCAGCCTCCCAAGTAAGTGGGACTACAGGTGTGTGTTGTGATGGCTGGCCTCAGGAAAGTTTTAATGAGGAGTTGAGATCTAAAGTATGGGGGTATCAGTCTGGGGCACTTCAGTGTTGGAGTTGGCCTGGGGGTAGCATAAGTGTGACCCTGAGTTCCCTGGCAGGGTGTGGCTGATAACAGGGTACTGAGATCCCACAGAGGAAGCTGGAATTTCCAGTGTTCATTGCCCTATCAGGGCCTGCCTATATGCCCTGCAGGAAGACACTGACCCACAGCCCTGGGCCATGGAGGGGTCTCAGGCTGGCTTTCTCTCGGAACCTGGTGGGGCGTCCTGGGACTATGATGGTGTTCCAGCAAGCAGGGCTCTGACCTGCCCTCCTGGTGCCTGATGTCCATTTTGCTGCTCACATCAGATTTTGCTTCTGTAAGTGAACTTTCTCGGGGTAGCTGATTTCTTGGCCAAGATAGTTTTCAAAGATGAAAAAAAAAAAAAAAAGAGGGGGAGTTTCAGCAAGAGAACTAAAGTCTGGATTAGCTGGGAGTGTTTGCGGCCTATCTCAGTCCCTGGGCACGGAGCTGGATTGGACACCTCTTGCCGTGAATCATGTGTCTGAGAGGATTTTGAAACCCAGGCAGGACAAACTCAAGTGCAGAGCAGAGTGTGGGAACCGGGGGGCCCTGAAGCTGCCCTCCTCCACACCACCTCCTCCCTCTCAGAGGCTGAGGCTGCCAAGCCTATCTCCCACACACCTCAGCAGAAAGTCCCTGGCTGTCCTCCCACCCGCCTTCCTGTGACCTCGTGAGGTGTGAAGAGGAGGAAGGGAATCCACATTCTGAGTGAGCCGTCCTTCCTCCTTTCTGAGAAACAGTGCAGGTCTCAGAGTTCCCCAAGGGCCGTGGCCCAGTGAGACCCCACTAACCTGCCTGACATGTAGCCAGGAAGCCTGGGACTGGGGCGTCCGACTTATTTCCTGTGGCTGTTCCACAAATTTTCAAATCTTGGATGTCTGAAAACAATAGAAATTCATCCTCTCAGAGTTCTAGGGGCCAGAAAGCTGACATCCAGGCACCAGCAGGGCCGTGCTGCCTTGAAAGTCCCAGGGAGGGAATCCTTCCTTGGTGGCTGGGCTGGCCGTCCTCGGTGGTCCTGGGCTTGTGGCTGCATCACTTTATCTGCACGTGGCTGTCTCCCTCTGTGTCTCCTCTGTTCTCTTAAGGACACCATTCATCTGGTATTAAGTATCTGCTTTACTTCAGTGTGACTTCATCCTAATTAATTACATCCAAAACCACCCTATTTCCAAATGAGATCACATTCTGAGGTTCCTGGTGAATGTAAATTAGCGGGGACACTATTGAACCCCCAATGCCCTGCCATCACCACCCACATACATACATAACTCTTCAGAACACAGCCCTACTCAGGGCAGGGACCCCACTTGGATTTCCCATCCAGGTGAGGCAGGCCCAGGGGTGGTTTCCTGAATAAAACTGCATCCACTCACTCCAGGCCTCGCTAGGGGGAGGTCAGCAATGCCAGTCTCCATCAGGTCAGATGTGCACACACCCAGGGACACCCACTCCTAATTTTTTCCTCTTTAGAGAGGATTTTTTGGGTCCTGGCCAATGCCTTGGTGCACCCTCGAGGGGAACAAGCCCTCTGAGGCTCCCACTGGGCCACCCTAGACCCAAGGCTCTGGTCCAGACCCGAAAGCTGGCATTGGCTCCTGCAGGCCCCTCTTCCCTCGCCAAGGGCCTAGTTTGGTGACCTTTCCACCAGAGCTGCCAAGAAGGCCCCACCCCCGTCTTCCTGATTGAGCAGCCCCCTGCCCTCCAACCCGTGCAGGACTGGTGGGTTCGCGGCCTATTGTAACCCAGCTGAATATTTTCCAGGTTACCTAACCAAACTCCTGCAAAACCACACCGCCTATGCCTGTGACGGGGACCATTTGAGCCTCCAGTGCCCTCGGCATTCTACGATAAGTGTTCAATCGGCATTTTATGGGCAAGATTACCAAATGTGTAATTCCCAGCAGCCTGCCTCCCAGAGGGAAGACAGCTTAACCTGTGTGGCACCCACCACCTTCCAGGTATTGCCTTTTGTAGATGTGTTAATATGATAAAATGGTTTCAACACACTCCCTCGCTCTCTGTCTCTCTGTGTGTATATGTACATATATTTGTGATTATGTAGTTTACTCCAAGAAAAACTAACCCATGAAAATTACAATTTATACAACTTTCAGTTTTGCTGGTGAGCTGTTATTTGCTTCTCAAAAGGGTTCTTTGCCAGGCAAGTTTAAATAGAGTTGGTTCCTACTGGAGATCTCCCTTAGTATACTTGCGATATGAACTCCTTACTGCATCAAGCAAAGAATAGCCATGTTGGGCTTTGACCTCCGGGCCCACATCTCCCATAAAGGCACCAGTAGGAAAGGAAGGCTGTGGAATCTTTAATGGAAACCACAATTATCTCTGTGAGGCAGACTTCTGAGGTCGTGACCAACTTCTTAGAAAATGTACTCAGGCAAGGGAAATATCAATAATGGTCTTTTGCCTTTTTATGGTTTGCTTTTCCAATTGCAGATAATCACGTTCTTCTTGTGTGGAGCTATTTTGGAGCTCTGTTGAATTCATCTTTTTACTGCATAGTACCAGGAATAGGGGTGGAGGGGAGGGCTTCTTTTTTTTGTGGCTGGATATTTAGGGAAAGATTTGGTATAGTTAAAGGTCAAACAAGTATTTCAGTGACGGTTTTAGACTGTTCATGACTTTCAGTCATCTGATTATCTAAACAACTTCGACTCTACCTTCCCTGACACCTCAACATTTATAACTAGTTGGTCAAGATGAATTGCTGAGCCACTTGGCCTTGGATTTTTTTCCTTTAATGTCTTCCTAATTCCTTATAAATGTGTATGAAGCAAGGAGTTTAGAACAGGTGGCAAGTTAGAAGTCAGTTTGATTTTGTCAGCCATAGCAAATGTGGATAAAGATATTACAGAGAAAAATGATTGAATTTAAAAAAAGATAAATTTACTAGGAAGGCTAAGGAGAAATAGAATTAGCTTGGCCCCAAAAGGAAAAGCAAAAATAGTATGACGATGTAAGGATTTTTTCTATTTGTCACACCATGTATTGCTTCCATTCCAAGCATTGTCATGTTTGGATAGCCACGTGATTGGTAAACACCAACTGAGTAGCCAAAAGAAAGTGTTTGAATGAGTTCCCTTGATTGAGTTTCCACCCCTGGGAAGAGTCAACATGTTTCCTTGGGAGCCAAGAAGCTGCTTTTCTTATGTGCCCCACTGTCTTTGTATGTTTTGTGCTGCTCTAACAAAATACTTGAGACTGGGTAATTTATATAGAGTAGAAGTTTATTTCTCACAGTTCTGGAGAATGGGAAGTTCAAGATCAAGGTGTTGTTTGGTGTCTGGTGAGGGTCCCAACTCAGCTTCCAAGATGGCACCTTAAACACTGCATCCTTCTAAGGGAGGGAGGGTGACACTGGCCGTCAGTTGGCAGAAGAGTGAAAGGGGCAGGAGAGGGGGCCATTAGTGAGCCTAGTCCCTCTATAACAGCCTACCCTGAAATAACAGCATTAATCCACTCAAGAGGGTGGAGTCCTCATGGCCTAACCATCTCTTAAAAGTCGCCACATCCTGATACTGTTACAATGGCAATTAAATTTCAACAGGAGTTTTGGAGAAGACAAAGATTCCAACAACAGCATCCATGCCACCCCACCCAGTTCTTCCTGTGGATGCCATGTCCCTCTTGGCCCACCCCTCCCTGGCTCCCAGGCCATCTGCCCTCCTAGATGCATGAAAAGAACTTCAGCCAGTGCCAAAAGGGCAAAAGTGCCTATTTTGTGCATGTATGAACTCCTGGCATGCTGGCATTCCAAAACATGGACACCACCCTCACCCTTATACAGGTACCTACCAGGTACCCCTGAGGGAAGAGGATGTTCCCTAACCAAGGTGACAAGTTAGCATTTGTGAACTCACTTCTGATGCTGTTCAGATGGTTTTCTTGGCAGAAACATCTCCATGCACAGCACTTTGAGCCAGAGATCAAGAGATCCTTAACTTTAATGCTGCCCCAGGAGCTGAGGCAAAGTGCTTCCATGGAAGGAGGTTGTTTAAGGTAGGGAGAGAACATGTTCACATGGGAGACGACAACCACCCAGGAAGTCCGCTTCTCTGCATCTTTCAGCTCTTAACAGTTTGGAACTAAACCTGCCCTGGGGCCTCCAGAGACATCTAAGGGCTGAGTCATTTCACCATGACCTTGGCCACATCAGTATGCTCAATCCTCTGAAATCTATACTTCCCAGAGGTTCAGAAGTTTCCCTGGACATTTTTCCTGATGGATACGTATCTCCTGGGCCCCTGAGGTGACAGGTGATCCTGGTAGGGCTGCATTCTGCAGGGAAATATTCCACGAGAACAAGGCCACTTAGAGAGGCTCATGAATCTGCACTAAATTCAGGTTAAAGTATTAAATAGATTCTTGGGAACATGGTTTTTTCATTGTAGTTGGTGTCCTTTTACCAGGACCAGGTTCAGGACCTCAGCGTTTCGTCACTGGCACCATTCGTTCCATGTGGGAACTGAGGCTTGAACGCACAGCAACAAAATGTGGGCCTTCCCCAGGCCTGGAGTAGGGTGTTCTGTGAGCTTCCCCTGGGCAGATTCATTAACAGATGAGAGAGTTACCCAGAAAAAATCGGGAGAGATTGAGATTTGAAGGGAAGCAGAAAGTCTTGAGTATTCCACCAAGAAAACTGCTTGCCAAGGGAGAAGTGGGCCACAAACTCTTGAGTTTGGTGAGGTTAGGAATCAGCTTTTTAATTTTCATTAGTTGGCCTGGGTAATGAGTCATCAGCTGGGGGAGGATTCAGGTCCCCAAGGCCTCCCCCACTGCCCATCTCTCCTGAGGCCTGTGGAGGGCCGATTCTAAGGATGAGGGGCCAGTACTGTGACTTCTCATGGCTGAAGCTCTCTCGGCTTAAAGTGAGGGTCCTCAAAGGGGACCTCAAAGTCACCCTGCAGCCCGACATGTGCAGACATTCTGGAGCCTCGGCAAGTTGCCTATGCTGGAAGCGTCTGCAGCAGAGCCAGTCCCAGTGGATGGGAGGCTGGTTTTCTGATGGGGCCCGGTGCTGATGACTCAGTTTTTTCCTTTGGGAAAAAGCAGAGGACCAGGTAGCCAACTGCTTGTCCACCTGTGTGAGATTTAGACTAAAACACAGCACAGGCCAGCAGGGTAGGCCCTCGAAAAGCCCAGAGCAGCCTGGGTTCAGGGTCTGGAGGACACTGTGTGCAGTTTTCAAGCCTATCCCTTCTTTACTCCCTCATTCTAGAAGGTGCTGGACGAATGCCAGAACCAGCGGGCCTGCCACCTCCTGGTCAATAGCCGTGTATTTGGACCTGACCTTTGTCCAGGAAGCAGTAAATACCTCCTGGTCTCCTTTAAATGCCAGCCTAGTAAGTAACTTCTGAGCGGGAGCAGTGTGTTTGGGGTGTGGTTCCCGGTTTCATTCACACTCCAGGTGAACACTCTCTGCCGGTCTGCATTCGTCCAACGTTGAAACTCTTAATAGGAACATGGGACCTCTACCTAGTTTTTAGAGAAAGAGAGAGAGAGTGTGTATGTATGTATGCACATGCATGTATGTGAATTCTTATAAATGCTAAAATTTAAAAAAAATTATTCCTAATATATGATGTAAAACTCAGTTGTATTGATGCTAAAAATATCAGGAATGGTGAGAGATTGCAATTTCAGTTCCTTAAAATTCTGCCATCTTGTGTGGAGGCTCATCCCGGCCAAAGGGCTGCCTGTGTTTCCTTGAGGACCAGTGGCCCGGTTCCCACCTGAGCCCATTGCCTGATCTTTATGAACTCACTTCTCCCCTCTCACCATGGTGGGGGCAACTTCAGAGGGGTGTCCCCAGGAGAATGAGAGAGGACCCAGCTGGAGACACCTTCTTTATTCTGATTCTTGTTCTTACCTCCATTGATTTTTGCCATGTCTAATGCACATCGGTTTTGTGATCTACCCATTGCTGGCCACAAATGATCACTCTTCAGCAAGTGGGTCACGCTTCCAGGTGCAGAGGGTCTGCCCAGAAGAAGCTGAAGGACACCGTAGCATTAGAAGCTCTCAAGCAACTTGTCACAGAGAATGATAGCAACACGTTTAACCCAAACAGTAAGGAATAAGGATTTTAGAAATTCCCCCTGCCACCCTGCACAATTGTTTTTACTGTTTGCATTTTGTTCTCTGTTGATTCCTGCCCCGAAGCCCAGCATTCTCCAAGACACTGGGGTCCTTTGGGCCAGAGATGGGGAAGTCTTGGGCCACATTTTGCATGCACATTTGGGGAGAACCCCCTGGATCCGTTCAGCAGATACAATGGCTTCTTCAAAACCTTCTCCTGCTAGAACCACGACTCCAGATCTGCCTCTGTGGTTGCAATGCTGTGCCTGCAAACGCACACACACATTCACACACATGTCCATGCAGGTGCACACACACGCGGAGAGACACTCACACATTGTCACACACACAGTTGCACCTTTATGCCCGCTTATACACACTGACACACGTAAACACTGTCACACTCACACACACACATACCCTACCTCCATCAACAGACTTGGGAAAATCACTTCAGGAGCTGTGTCCTCCCACCACTGAATCTCAGAAAATGCCTGTGCTCTTGACAATGCCCTTGAGCGCTGTCAGTTCTGCTTTCTTTTTTTCCTTCCACATCTTGGTTCTCTCCTTCCACAGTGAAAAAGAAAACCTGTCCAGAAGCAGCTCTTGTTCAGGAGGTTAGCGATTCGGAGAATCAAGGCGGTGGGAACATAATTGGTTGTTGTGATGTTCTTTTATATTTTCTACAAGTTTGAGCTTTTTCATAATGAAAAGTTGAGCAAAACAGCCTGAAGGGGAAAAAATTGTAAAATTGGCCAAACCTTGTCAGTGCAGGTCTGCAGCATCAATGCTGCAGTGTACAGTTAGAGACAGAGTCTCACTCTGTCACCCAGGTTAGAGTGTCCTGGTGTCGGCCTAACTCACAGCAACCCCAAACTCCTGGGTTCAAGCAAAACCCTTTTCTCAGCCTCCCAAATAGCTGCGACTACAGCTACCACCATGATGCCCAGCTAATTTTTCTATTTTTAGTAGATATGGGGTCTTGCTCTTATTCAGTCTGGTCTTAAACTCCTGAGCTCAAGGGATCGTCCTCCTTCGGCCTCCCAGAGCGCTAGGATTATAGGCATGAGCCACTGTGCCCGGCCTAGACTGTTTATTAATTTCATTTCAGTAAGCACTTAATTCAGCACCTGCTGCGCACAGTGTTGGGCTGGGTGTTCAGTACAAAGAGAACATCCTGGAGAGGCTTCTGGAATGGCGGCTCCCTCTGGGGAGGTTGCCACACCCCTTCCAAGGAACTCTTTCCTTCATTCATGAGCCTTTGCAGAGATCTTCCCATAGGCAGTTCCTTCTCATCTAGGTTCCAGCCCAGATAGCACCTTTCCAGAGAGACTCCAAAGAAATCGAAGGCGGCCTCCTGTCCTCACACCACCATGGCTCTCTAGCACAACATCCTATTTGGTTTTCTTCCCAGAAGCATCATGGTTTGGATTTACCTTATGTGTTATTTACACACACACCATCAGAATGTGAGCATCGTGAGGGCACGGACTCTGAGTCATTCACCATTGTATCCCAGGGCAGTGGACGCTCAATATGTATTCACGGCACAGATGTTCACCCAAGCCAGATGTGGTGGCCACACCTGTAATCCCAGCACTTTGGGAGCCTGAGGCAGGACGATGTCTTGAGGCCAGGAGTTCAAGACCAACCTGGGCAATAGTAGACACCCTTCTCTACAAAAAAATAAAAATAAAAATATTAGGCAGGTGTGGTGGTGCATACCTATAGACCCAGCTAATCAGGAAGCTGAAGCAGGGGAGTCGCTTGAGCCCAGGGGTTCAAGACTGCAGTGAACTGTGATCCAGTCACTTCACTGCAGCCTGGGCAACAGAGCAAGGCCTTGTCTCTGTTTACAAAACAAAACAAAACAGAAGTCCACCCTGCAGGGGCTAGGTACTGTGCTTAGTGCTGGGGAAACACAGGCAAGAACATCCTACCTTACTAGATGGTACAGTCTAGTGGGCCCCTGACACTCATGTGAGATCAGGCAGATATACAGGAGATGCCAAGCAGGGCCTGGGTGCTGTGGAGAGCCCTGGGTATTTACAGGCAGTTCATAGGAGCCGTTGCCCTCAGTGAGGTTCAGGGGAAGCTTTTCTGGGCTGGTGATACTGGAGCTGAGAGGTGCAGGGGTAGGGAGTACAGAGAGGGTGCCCCATACAGAAGCCTGTGCCTGGGGGTGCAAGTGCCTTGGTACAGCCAGGGAGGGGCAGAGTGGCCCGAAGGAAGCACCTGCCCAGAGCTAGAGGAGGGTCCAGGGCCCGGGGGGCCAGGGGAAGAGCTGTGCTTTACTTGTAGGGCAGGGTCTGAGCAGGGAGGCTGCTCGAGGAAGCCCCTTGGGCTACCCCCATGGAGAGCAGATGGGGGCAGCCCCTTGTGTCTGTGCCCTGGGCTCAGGCAACCTGAGGCACTGCTCTGTGGGAAGTGGCACCTCCTTGCTGCCTCTTGAAGTTCTCCATCCAGTTTCAGCCCCTGCCTGACTCTCTGATCTTTCAGAGGTGCCACTGCTGCCCTGTGGGGGCGTGGGAACCAGTCACTTGCCTCTGTCCCCAGCACTGTCTGTATTCTGTGAAATCTGCAGGGAAATTAAGAAATGCCACCATTCAGGGTATGTTATTTTGGTTTTCCTCTCAGCTACCAGCGAATTTCACTAGAACTTTCCTTTCCCTAGTGTGTACCGTTCTTCCCCCAGTGCTCATCCCTTTGGGGATTGAAGTTTCAGCGAGGCTTTGGATTTAGGCATTTCTGGATTCATACTCCTTTCTGCTGTGTAGCTGCTGTGTGACCTTGGGCAGCGTAGGGACACTTTCTGAGGCTCCAGAACTCAGAGACATGACTGTAACGTCCCTCTGCATAGGGCTGTCGTAAAGACTGTGGGAACACAGCAGGTGTGTAAGACTTAGCACAGGGTCTGTCATGGAGTGGGCTCAGAGATGGGCAGCTCTGTTCCAAGAAGCAGATTAAAGTAATCATGGGTAAAGATGTGAATGACTGGAGTACAGTGATAGAGCAAGGGTTGGGGGCAATCGTCTGCCCTGGGAGCAGGAAATAGCAGGGTACATTGTAGAGAACTTCAAAACACAGTAAACAACACTAAATGTCTGTCTGCGTTTAAATGTCACCATGCACCGGCAATTGTAGGCAAAATCAGTAATAAAATACTCCCATCATGGCGGATCCTCCTGTGCCCACCTTTGAAAGGCCACCGCTGGGGAATGACCCATGTCCCCCTCTACTTGGTAGGAGGAAGAGGGAGAATGTTGTTGTCCTTGACCTTTAAGCAGAGTCCTGGTTCCACCTCCTAGGCTCCTATCCCTCTTCCATCTGAGCCCCAGGGGTGCTGGCAACTCTCTTCTGGAAGGCTGCCCACAGCTTCTCTAATCTCAGAGCAACTGGGAGCTCTAACCCAGCGCTGAAACAAATTCTAGTCCTCCAAGAAAAGTAGCAATAATGTTAGCAGTCCCATTCTTTTTTAGAATGCAGAAATGTCCCTTTTAGGTGACGGTGAATTAGCACATTCCCAAGGAACCAAGTATTTCAACATAAGACAACAGTCACCCCACAGATGTAATGTGACATGCACAGGCCCCCTCCATTCCAGGAGATGATTTGCCCATAATCTGGGGACGAAATCACTGGGCTGTACTTGGAGGTGTTGGGTTACTCTGGCAGGGTTTTACTGGCATCCAGGCTCCCTTTAATGAATAGGCTTTAAAAAATCAAAGCGATATGGCTAATAAATGATTTTATGACATGCCTTAAAAACACTTCTAATTTTTTAAAAATTCTGATTAAAAAAGAAAGAAAAAATGAATCCTGTTAAAGAAGTTTCCAGTTTGGTGAGATAAAGCTTGGTTTTGTCCTGCCCTCTCCCACCCTCCTGGGCCAGCTCTGCAGCAGGAAGGCATTCTTAACATTTTTTGGTGCTCTCCTACTTGGAAGGTGTTGTGGCTCTTGTGGTGTTTCTATCCCTAACATCGTTCCACTGTGCGCTTTTGAAGTCAGGCAAAATTTTGGTGTTGGTGCAATTTAGCATCTACTCATAAACAGCACTGAAGAACTCATGCCAGTAAGGATATGACTCACCAAAAAGAATCAACCCCTCCAATGTTGGGGTCAGACGTAATGTTCTTTTTATTTAGATGAAGAAAACAAAACTTTTCTCAGCTCCAAGTTTAAGCTGCTATATTAAGACTCCAATTGGTGGGTGAAGGGCCTTCAAAACCTCTGCTTAGTCACCGATTTAATATTCTGTCCTCGTGGTGGTTCTTTGTGTATGTAAAACTACTAGAGAGGAAGGGGGTTTTGTGAGAGTCTATAGCCTGGTTTCTGCTCTGAGCCTTTCATTAACCTTGAATGTTCCCATCATCCTGGATGAAAGGACCAAGGTTTACCATCACCAAAGCTGGGGGCAGTCTTGGGATCTTAAAAAGTTTTCCTTCCTGTGTTTCAAAAGTTTGTTCTCACTGCTGGTCCTCTGTTTTTGGTAGAAAGTTGTGGGAATTTATAAGTTCCATAACAGTGGAGTTTATAAGTATTTGAGAATTATTTCCTTTCATGATTTAAGTTTGGGGTTTAGCACCATTGAATCTGGGAGGTGAAGATCGAGCCCCACACTGCAGCCAGTGTGTACAGTTCATGCCTTGCTGGGAGGCGTAAGGTGGGAGCTTTGGAATTGTGATTTCAACCCATAGTATGAAAGATATTTTACCTTTTAGCCCAACATAACACATACTCACAACATGCATACGACTGAAAAAAAATTTTAAATTGCAAAGCAGTTTATCCTTTCTTCACATGATACTCTTTAATGTTTTCTAAGCTACCTTTTTTTTTTTTTTTTTTTTTTTGAGATAGAGTCTGACTCTGCTTACCAGGCTAGAGTGCAGAGGTATGATCATAACTCACTGTAACCTTCAATCTAAGGCTCAAGTGATCCTCCTACCTCAGCCTCCCAAGTAGCTGAACTGTAGGGACATGCATCGTGCCCGGCTAATTTAAATTTTTTCTGGTGGAGACTGGATCTCACTATGTTGCCCAGGCTGATCTCAACCTCTTAGCCTCAAATGATCTTCCCACTTCAGTCTCCCACAGGGCTGAGATTATAGATATGTGCCACTATAAATTTTTAATAATTTTTTTTTTTTGAGGCAGTCTCACTTTGATACTCTTGGTAGAGTACTGTGGTGTCATAGCTCACTGCAACCTCAAGCTCTTGGACTCAAGTGATCCTCTTGCCTCAGGGACTACAGGTGCCTGCCACAAAGCCTGGCTATTTTTAGAGACATGGTCTCGATCTTACTCAGGCTGGTCTTGAATTTTTAGAGACGGGGTCTCGATCTTACTCAGGCTGGTCTTGAACTCCCTCAAGCAATCCAGCCACCTCAGTCTCCCAGATTGCTAGAATTATAGGCATGAGCCACCACTCCCACCTAACTTTTTAAATCACTAGTGGGCCTCAAATCACAATTTTGAAAACTTTGGTTTGAGATTTATCATGAACCTAAAATCAGTCTGTACTTAGAATCCAAGAAATAAACGTGTTAGGAGAACTTGAATGAATGAGAAGAATGAGATGGAGGCAGATGGGGGGCTAGTTTTCTTTGCCTGTGGACCCTCTTCTCTCCTCACCCCACAGGCCTGCTTGTGACAACCCGAGTGTCTCCCGCTCTTTCCCTCTTACTTGTGGTTAATTCCAGTGCTTGTTTGGCCTCAAGATGTACCTGCTGACTGTGTGACTGCCTTTCAAAGTAGAAAACCCCAGAACAGGGGATGATAGGTGGAGCTAGCAATTTTTCCTAATTTTTCCTTACAAAATGTTGGGGGAAGAAAAACATACAAATACATGACCATAGTCCCTTTTATGTTTTCCTTTGCTTTTATTTTGCAAAATTGATGCTAAGTGACAAACTAGGAGAAGATTTTTCTAACACAAAAGAGATAAAGTTAGTATCCTGGCTCGGTACCTGTAGTGGTTACGGCGCCAGTCACGTAACACTGAGGCTGGCAGCTAAACAACAATGACAACTGTAACAAGAAAATAGTGTTGTGGTAGGCACCTGTAGTCCCAGCTACTTGGGAGGCTGAGGCAAGAGAATCGCTTAAGCCCAAGAGTTTGAGGTTGCTGTGAGCTATAACACTATGGCACTCTACCAAGGGCAACATAGTGAGACTCTGTCGCGCAAAAAAAAAAAAAAAAAAAAAAAGTTAGTATCCAGAATGCGTGAATCACTCCTATCATGATTTCTAAAAATCCAATACACAATATGCAAAAAATTTGAAGAGGTTGTTCACAGAAGGGCTATTTGAGTGTTATATTCACTAGAACATTTAAAGCTGTTGGAACAGGGCCTCCTTGAGAGGAAATATTCACTACTCAATGAGTAATGACTACTATAATTTTAAAACTATCTTTATTGGAGTATAATTTTCATAGCAAAACATTCACCCCCTGTTAAGTATACAGTTCCATGGGTTTTTTAAGTAAATTAACTGGATTGCACAACCATGACCACACTCAGCAGTAGAACAATCCTACCATCCCGTAGTTTCCTGGCGTCCATGTGCTCTCGCCCTTCCACCTCCTCAGGGGGACCACTGATCTATCTTCTGCTCCGACAGGTTTGCCTCATCTGAATGTTTCACATAAATGGAATCATCATATGCGGTCTTTGGTGCCTGGACTGTTAGCTGTTACTGCTTTTAAAAATTAAATCATTATTAGACTTTTTAACCAGTTGACTGGTTTGGGGATACATCACTTTTAAAACAGCCAACAAATCATGTTTTCTTCAGCAGTGCATTTAAAACACTACCACTGTGTGACATTGCAAAGCAAGATTTTACTATGGTAAGCAGATTAAACAAACAAAACAAACTTTTCCCTAAATTCCTTGGGCACAAAGTACGGCGTGGTTCAGATCATCCTAACCTAGAATGCACCATCAGCGTGAGGGTCAAGTGTTCCTGGCTTACCAGATTTGGGACAGACGTCTCATGCTTCTCTAAAGAAGGATTCCGAATAGACACAGTGCATTGTTTTTGCTCCTTCCCCTAGCAAAGGAAATAATCTGATTTTATATCATCTTTCTTGCTTTTTAAATGCATAAATGGGAAGGCTAGTTATGGAGACGGTGGTGAGATTTAACTGGGCGGTCTCCAGGGGTTTAATGCTTCTATCAAGGAATTCTTAGTCTTGTGTGGGTCCCAAGCCAACACTGGAGAAAAGGCTTCCTTCGTTTAAAGAATGTGTGACTCAGGTGGGGAGAGAGAGAAGCTTCCTTTATGTCCAGTCCCTTCCTGGAACCCCAAACCAAGCAGTGCCCCTGCCTCCCCCTGACCCCTGTCCTCACTTTGCCCCTTCATAGAATTCCTGGGGCTTTGCACTTGTCGGCAGGCTGCTTCCTACTCCATTCCTGCAGAAAACTTTGTTTTCTAGGGTTAGAGACCCCATGGGCTAGCAGGGCCATCTGAATTGCCCCCCTTTCAGGGTACAGACCTGGGAGCCCGGGGTGAGCAGTGGGACTTGGACAGTGCTCACCGAGTCCTTCTGGGGGAAGCTGATGGTGCCAATTTTTATTTCTGCTTCAGATGAATTAAAAAACAAAACTGTGTGTGAGGACCAGGAGCTGAAACTGCACTGCCAAGAATCCAAGTTTCTCAACATCTACTCTGCAGCCTATGGCAGGAGGACCCAGGACAAGGACGTCTGCTCCTTGGGCACAGAGCGGCTCCCCCACTTTGGTACGTGATTTTATATGGTTGCAATTAGGGTGCTGTCCGTGTCGTCAGGGCTCTGGCTCCCCACAGAAGGAAGCCACGGCAGCAGCTAGTGGCTGGGCTAGAGGGCATGCCAGGGACAGGGGGGAGCCACCACACTGTGGGCTCACCGATTTGTCCTCCAAGTTCCTGATCTGCTGTGGTTCAGTCATTCAACACCGAGGAGCTATTGATCACCTGTTGTAGGCATAGGGGAGTCCTCATGACCAACACAGAGTCTACACCTTCGTGAAAATGACCTTCCAACAGTGGATGGGGAGGCCTTGAGAACACAGATAATACATGAGTAAACGTGGTGCATGTCAGGTGTGGAACAGAGAAGTGCTCAGGAGAAAAGCACATTGGAAAGGCAGGTGGAGCAGGCAGGGGTGTGCTGGTTATATGGAGTGATAGTACGCTGAGCAGAAACATGGAGGGGCCACCGGAATGAGCTTGCAGCTGCTTGGGACAAGTGTCCAAAAAGAGAGAGGATCTAGCTCAAAACCATGAGGCCAGACTATAGCCAGGTGTTTAGTGGCAAGAACCCCGTGCACCATTCTTCTTGGAGGTGATGGCACAGCAGGGCCTGAGAGCTTCACCCATCAGACCCAGCCTATATCCAGAGAAACAGAACCAATAGGATATGTATATGCATATTTTTCTGGAGAGAAGTTTTAAGGAATTTGTTCACATGGTTGTGGGGGCTGGCAAGTCTGAAGTCTGCAGAGCAACAGGTTGGAAACTCAGCCAGAATTTCTATGTTGTAGGCTTGAGAAGAAATCCTTGTTGGGAAAACCTAAGACTTTTCTGTTATAGCCCTCAACTGATTAGACAAGGCCCGCCCACATTATAGAGGCTAATCTGCTTTATTCAAAGTCTATAGATCTAAATGTTAGTCCTAAAAATACCATCACAGCAACATCGATAGTGTTTGACCAAACCGCTCGTCACTACAGCCTAGTCAAAGTGACACATAAAAATACCCATTGCACTCCTGTCTGTGGTAGTGAGAAGACTTGATCACTCTCTGCCTCATATCAGGGATTACAGACCCACCTATAAAACAGCCCACGGAGTTGCACTTACTGATCAAAATCTAAAATGAGCTCCTTCATGTATTAAATTGCTATAGTTTGGCCAGGTCTGGTGGCTCACTCCTATAATCCAGCACTATGGGAGGCCGAGGAGCAAGGATCACTTGAGGCCAGGAGTTTGAGACTAGCCTGGGCAACATAGCAAGATCCTGACTACAAAAAAAATAAGAAAAATTAGCTGGGTGTGGTGGCACATCCCTGTAGTCACAGCTACTCAGGAGGCTGAGATAGGAGGATCACTTGAGCCTAGGAGTTTGAGGATCTAGTGAGTTAGTCATGCCGCTACCCTCCAATCTCGGCAACAGAGCTGGACTCAGTCTCAAAAATAAATTGCTACAATTTACTTATGGATCACATGTGAATCTCAACATAAATTTAAGAATGAAATGCATGCTTATATAATATGTTGGACTTGAAAAAAAGAAATATGAACATTGATGAGGCACACAGGTTTGTAGTCCCAGCTACTTGGGTGGCTGAGGCAGGAGAAATGCTTAAGCCTCGGAGTTCAAAGCCAGCCTGGGAAACAGAGAGAAACTCCATCTCTAAAAATAATAATAATAATAATAGTAATAATAATGAACATAAAGGGAGCTAACTGCACAGGCAAACTTTTAGGCAATACTTACCAGAGAACAAAAAAGCAATTTTCTGGAGACATTGCTTCCAGAGGGCTGGGGCCCCATGTTCTGGGAAGGCCTTTCTATGGAGAATGGTGGGGGGTCTGCAGGAGCAGCCCAGGGAGACCACAGGCTGATATGGGCAGGTTGCTGCCCTTACCCAGATCTGGGGGCGAGGGCTCCTCTCCTAACAAGTTTAACTGCCAAATGGGGCAGAGAGACACGAGTGAGGGTAGGTCGCCATTGTTAATTAATGTCCCCATGCTCCGTGCGCTCCCCAGTGAGTGACCTGAGAGCTCCCAAATTTCTACTCTCTATCTGATAATGCCTGCATGTGTCCTGTCCTGTCGGAGCTGTGGGTGTCTCTGTCTGAAATGTCTCCTCCTCCTCCCTCCTCTCTGCTACTGCCCTGGGTATAGGACCCACTGCCTCGGCCACTGTAGGAGTCGCCCTCCACCCAGGCTTGCCTTTCTCTTCAGGGTGGCTAGAGGCACCCTTCTAAAAAGCAATTCTGTGCCTGTGCGTGGTGGCTCACGCCTGTAATCCCAGCACTCTGGGAGGCCGAGGTGGAAGGCTGCCTTGAGTTCAGGAGTTCCAGGTTATCCTGAGCCAGGGTGTGAGCTCCTCTCTACTAAAAATAGAAACACTAGCTGTGTGTGGAGGCTCCTGCCTATCGTCCCAGCTACTCCAGAGGCTGAGGCAAGAGGATTTCTTAAGCCCCAAGAGTTCGAGTTTGCTGTGAGCTATGATGCTATAGCACTCTACCCAGGGCGACAGAGTGAGACTCTGTCTCAAAAAAAGAAAAAAAAAAAAGGCAAATCCCTCTCTATTCTTCGTAATGCCCTACAGGGCCTCCCTTTGTGCTAACAGGTCCCTTAGCTGGAGAAGGGAGTTTTGGTGATCTAACCTCTTACTGCAAAAAGGACTTCACTTTTTAAAATTCTTAAGCATTTTATTTCTCAGGAAGTGCTTTGTAGAACTTTTACAGGGATTGTGCAGAGCTTGTAGGCTTGACTTTCTTTTTTATGGGCTCTGCTTCCCCACTCCACTTCTCACATTAAGAGGGGGTGGCCCATTTCTCAGGCTTACTATATCCAGCTCCGCTGCTTCCTTTGTCTGGGGAGGCAGAGTGAGTGGCGTCTATGTCAGCTGCTCTTTTGAGCAGAATTCCTTCAACCCAGCAGGTAGATCTGTAGGCCGAGTGGTTTGCATGTTGTAGGTTGCTGTCCCACGTTCTAAGCAATGTTGGGTGGGAGGTGGATTTAAAAGGGAAAAGTAAGCAGCCAAAGAAAGAATGAGCAGACTCCTGAGGGAATGAGCAAGGCCTGCCTCAAAGACAGGTTTCCATGGAGAATGGAGGAGTCCTGGGTGAGCCAGCTGTCCTGACGCCATCGGTAACCCTCGGTGACGTAGGAGGGTCTGTGGATGGAAGCCTCTGTGCCCCTCGCTGAGCTGTTAGGGTACAAAGCTTGAGCTCACAGAGCAAACCTCTTTCAGCTTGTCCTCTTTCCTCCTCCATCGTCACCGTCTGTTGCACCTGGTAGATGTGTGAGGGTGAGGACCAGGCCCTTTGCTGCATTTGTGAGCCACAGGGGAAGTGCCAGAGCCCCTCTGACCCTGCACTCTGCACCATGACCAGGCTCCAAGGGCAATCCAAGGGCCCGAGGGTGCCCCTTAATTCTGTGCCCAGCCTCCAGAAGCCTCAGCTCTGTCCTCACCTTTTAGGTTAGTGCTAAGTGCATGTGTGTAGAAATGCAGACTTTTGGCTCCCGTGCTGAATGCTAAGGAATCATTCTCTGCTTGGCCCAGGCCTGTGAAAAGTTTAAACTGCACTTGGCATGTCCTCTCTGCAGAATCATCAGTTCATCCCTCTTAAAAAGCATCAAACATGCTTTTTAATATGCGCAGTCTCCCACCAGCCACCCGTTCACTCCCTGCTCAGTCCTGTGGGCTCTCCCCTGATGGTGACATCTCCAATCTGACCACTTTGCTCCCAGCCCACTCTGGGCATTTCTGCCCTGGATAATGAAGTTACTGCCCTCTTTACTTAGCAGCTGGAGGGATTTTTTATCACCATCATGCCCAAACCCTTCCCTTTGCCCATTGTATTCAGAATATATCTGTCTCCAGCTGTGGTCATGCCTGTCTCTCCCCTTCCCTCACCACCTCTGGAGGACTTCATGCTCATCCATCCCCCGGGCCTTTGCCCGAGCTCTGTCTTTGACCTGGACCATTCTTACCCTGCATCCTGTGTGGCTAGCTCTGTCTCAGGATTCAGAATCAGCTCAAATGTCATCTCAGAGAGGGATCCCCAGCATCTGCCAGCACAGCTCCTTGTCCCCGCAGTCCCTCTTGCACAGTCCTGATTTTCTTCATCACATTGAAGCTTTGTGTGTCTGGTCCATCTCTCTAGAAACAGAGTGCTCCAGTCTCCTACCAGCCACCCATTCTGTCCAATTCCCAGAAACTGGAGTGGTGCCTAGTGTGGACCAGGTGCCCTTGTGAGTCCTGAGACTCATGAGTGAATCATTGCCCCTCCTGAGAGAGGCGCCCACACTTGGCTCCTGAGGATAGATGGCTGTCTGGTTGCAGGCTGGGAACGTGGGCCGGGTGTTGTCACAGCCTCCAACCTCTCACAAGATGCTGGAAATCCGGGTTTTTAAAAAAACGTAAAATGTTCCAACTTTTCAAACATCACGTGAGCCAAACAAAACATGCCTGCAGGCCACATCCGAGCCACAGGCTGCCGATGTGTGTGTGATCTCTGCTCTGTGTTCCCAGTTATTACTGCAGCTCAGCCACACTGCTTTGAAGAAGGGGGAAAGGCGATTTATCCTTAACCCTAGAACCTGACTGCATAAGGGCCGAGGAGTCGGTTCCCACTGTGGGCCTCCGTAAGGGTGCTCTCAGTTCAAATGCTGGCACATCTGGTTTGAGAGGTTGATTTGTGTACTTTTTCTCTTGTGTTTAAGCTGAAGACTGGTAAAACCCCATTTGCTTCAGACTCCGGGTAGTCCATTGGAAGCGCATGTGGGGAAGCCCAGTGGGGTCTCAGGGAAGCTCTCCGTGGTAAGGGGCCACTTTGATTTTCACACAACTGATTGTGGTTTTAGCACTCAGATGCTGTGGGAGATCACTTCTGGTTCTTTCCAAAATATTCTCTTCATCATTATTATCCTGCACAAACACTGTAATAACATTCAACAGAAATAAGAAAAAGATTCAGCCACAAATCTTACTCATCACTTGAAAAGATTTTTAATGCTTCTGGATTTCTTCCGAGTCCTGCAGTATGAACCTAGCCCAGTTTTACAGAACAGCAATTCTGAAGCAAATGTTTTGTTCTGCCTTTTTGCCTTTTTTCCTTGAACTTTATGTCATATGCATTTTCCATGTGGCTAACAAGATCCTAATAATGTCAATCACTTCTCTGTATCTTGTTCAAGAGATATATTAAACAATTTACTTAACATTCCCTAGTGGCTGGATATTTTTCGTTGTTTCCAACTTTCAATTATTGTGAATAACATATCACGAGCTCATGCTTGTAGCTTTTTCTTCTGTCTTCTCCCAGAGAATTTATCCTTGGGGTAAATTTCCAGAAGCTTTATACCAAAAGAGGCATGTGCATGTTTACAGTTCTTCCTATGTATCATCAGAGGTTTTTTTTTCCAAAAACTTATTGAATGAATTTATATGTGTAAACTGTATGATATACAATGGTGGGTTTCCCTGCCACTTTGACAGTGTTATATATGATTTTTCTGCATGTTTCTAATTTAAGAGGCACAAAACAGAGTCCTTTAATATTGTTTAATTTGCCTTTCTTTGATTATGAATGACCTTGAACATGTCCCATGTTTTTGTGATTATCGTATTTGCACTTGCAAACCTCTCTCTAGCTTTTGTCTTTTTTTTTTTTTTTTTCTGTTGGGATCTTTATTCGTTTATTGCACAAGTTTTCATGAGTCATCTCATGATGAGTTCTTGGCGTAGAGATAGTAACCTTGGCACGCTCTTCCTGCTGATACCACCCCTCACCCCCAGCCTCCTTTTTTTCTGAACTCCCAGTTTGGGCTGGTTACTTTTTGATTCTGTGTATGTCACATGTAAAATAAGTTCAGGAGGAAGGGATGAGTGCTGGAAGAGGGGACCACCTGGTGGAAGTCAAGGAGAGGTTGCAACCCCCTAAGTGATGTCTGTGACACCATCGTGCACCCATCTCTGGGCTGTCCAAGGCCTGGCTGGCAGTACACCTCCTGACCCCCAGTGGGACACACGCGCTCCGTGGGCATTCTTGAGAACATGAGGGTGCTCACACCTGCCTCAAAAAAGCCTCTGAGTTCTAGACTCAGAGGAAGGAGAACAGTGCCCCCACCCAGTGTATACAAAGCCCTAAATGGTCCCCTATGAACTGCTTCAGGGCAGGCCAGGCTACAGGAGAGTGGTCAGCTTCAGCTGCAAGCCCTGCCCTGGCCTGGCCTCGCACAGTGCCCGGCCTTCTTCCCATCATTCTGCACATAGACAGTTATGTCTACAGGGGATGAAGGGAGACGGCTGCTCAGGGCCAGCATCCCTGGCCTAGGGGCAGCTGGGGACATCCCAGCAGGCTTGTGTCTGTTCGCTGTTCACTTGGGAGGCTCTGCCCTAGAGATGGACAGGGCCGCCGGGCACACAGATCACAGATGCACGGCTTCTCTTCAAGGCTCTTACTTCTTCCTAGTGTCCCCCTTAAGGTCCCCTGAAGTCACACTCAAGTCCCCCCACAATTAGGGGATTTTGTTTTCCCAGCCACCCACTTCCAAATGTGAATACATTTTCTATTGCTATGTAGTGAAATGCCCTCAGACTTCATGGTTCAGAATGAAACATTTAGGCTGGGGGCAGTGGCTCACGCCTATAATCCCAGCACTCTGGGAGGCACAGGCAGGTGGATTACCTGAGCTTACAAGTTCAAGACCAGTCTGAGCAAAAGTGAGAGCCCCCATCTCTACGAAAAATAGAAAAAAAAAACTGAGGCAAGAGGATTGCTTGAGCCCGAGTTGGAGGTTGCTGTGAGCTATGACGTCACTGCACTCTACCCAGGGCGACAGCTTGAGACTGTCTTAAAAAAAAAAAAAAGACATTTACAACTGGGACAGAGTTCAGGGGCAGCTTGTCTGGCAGTTCCTGCTTAGGGTGAGCGTGTAGCCCAGGTGTCAGCCTCGCTGACAGGGGGGCAGCGTGGTGCCGCTGGTGGCAGGAGGCTTCATTTCCTCCCCACACGGGTCCCTTAAGTGTCCTCATGATATAGCAAACTGTCTTCTCCCAGAGAAAGTGACCCAGAAGGACCGGTGAAAGCTGGACCCTCTCACCTCTGCCATACTGTACTGGTCTGATTCACCAGTGGCAGGAGGTCAGGACTGGGGGCCGTCTTCAAGGTTGTTGTGGGCTAACTTGTATCCCCTCACCTCAGATTCATATGGTGAAGTCCTGACCCCCAGGACCTCAAAATGTGACCTTATTTTGGGATAGGGTCTTTAAAGCGATAATGAAGTTAAGTTGAGGCCCTATGGGTGAGCCCTAATTCAATGTGACTGGTGTCCCTAGAAGAAGAGGACATGGGGACACAGAGAGGTACAGAGGAGGCCATGTGAAGACACGGGGAGAAGCTGCCTTCTACACCCCAAGGAGAGGCCTCACGAATGGAAAATCAAACATTTCATGTGCTCAGCACCAAGCTGGAACTTGTAGATTAACAACATGCACACTTGAAAGAAAAACGCAATTAAAGGGCCGTGCCTGTGGCTCAAGGAGTAGGGCACCAGCCCCATATACTGGAGGTGGCGGGTTCAAACCCAGTCCTGGCAAAAAAAACTGCAAAAAAGAAAAGAAAAAAACTCAAATTCAAAAAGAGAAGGCAGAGTGGGTTCAGTAAGTCCCATCTAACAGGTGCAATGCACAGGTAAAAGGCACACTTCCTGGGTGAAGGTCACAGCTACAACTTGGACTTTACCTTATAAACACAAAGTGTAACCTAATTGTATCATGTGTGCCTTCTTATTAATCCCAAATAAATTTTAAAAAGAAAAAAAGAGACGCCTCAGAAGGAACCGACCCTGCTGACACTCTGATCTGACTTCCAGCCTCCAGAACTGCAAGGAAATAAATTCCTGGTGTTACAGCCACCCAGTTAATGGTACGCGTTTGTGGTACACCCTAGCAAAGGAATACAAAGACCAAGGACCACAACTATTAAATAAAAAGGAAGAGCAGCAAAACTGCAGAGGACCTGTGACCTTCAAAAAGTGACATCTTACTGTCCTACAGACAAAAGTAGATTTGATGTCTTACCCTAAGGGTGGCTGACCCAAAAGGCATTTCTGCAAGGTCTTACAGGAAGTTGGATCCATCAAAACTCATGCCTCATCCAGTGAGAGAAACTGAAAGGAAGATGTGACAGTGATTGATCATCACTGGGCTCCGATGAGAGGGCAGAACAACATTTTCACAGAAGGGAGTGAGGCTTCCCGAAGGCCTGTGCCTGAGGACCTAGGGCTTTGGAAAGGTCCCCTGGCCTGGCACTCACTTCGGTACATCACTTCCTGCTACAGTTCCATTTTCTGGGTGGGCTCCAGGAGTTCTGCTATTTCCTTAATAAGAAAATGAGAAAACCACACAATGGGCCGTAAAGGCTGGGCTAAGGCTGTCCCAAGGCCAAATGTGGGCAGGCCTGGACTTTTCAGCCAAAGATCCTGGTGCCAGGGGCTCCCCTGCCAAGACAGCGCGGCCAGCCCTATTATCTAAATAAACACACGTTGGAAGGAGCGATTAACTTCAGCTCCAGCATTAAACAATTGCCAAAAAATTAAAATTAAAATGGCTGAATATCTTGTTATCACATGTATTGGGGTGGAGGGCGGTATGCCAGAAACAGGGTGCAAACAAAATCAGCCTAGGAGGGAAATAACCACTTTAAAAAAAAAAAAAAAAAAAAAAAAAAACTCAACAAAATCCAGCAAATGGTTCAGCAGCTCGGTGTCAACAAAGATATGGTCAGACCTGAATTACCTTGGACCTCTTCCTAAAAACATAGTGTGGGTTCTTTCACTAAGATAAATTCTTTCACTCCCAGGGTGACTTAAAAGTACAGAAGCATGCCCACTCTAAATACCATTGGTCCCAAAACTTCCTAGGTCAGACAGGATTGTGTTTTTATAACTGGGAGTTCTTTATTTTCCTTCTTCTGTTAGCCTTAAAGAACATGGTCAGGCATATGTCCTTAAAACTCTCAGAAAATGTAAGTTTCCAGGGTACTCTGTGACATCTGCGTTCATTGGTACTCAGTTTCTGGATAATAGTTGGGCAGTATGTATCAAAAGCTTTAATGATGTGAATACTCTTGGACAAAGCAATCTACTTTCAAGATTCCTTTCTCGAAAGGCTATATCATGCTTGTGTAGCTCTAAGGAGGTACCATGTGGCATTGCTTACAATGTTCAAAAATACAATTATGAATGTCCACCAATAGGGGAGTGTAACTAGAGGTGGTGCATCCATAAAATGAAAAAACTATGCACCTTTAAAAAATAATGCTTATATTAAAATGTTCACTAATATATAAGCAAATGGGAAAGAGTAACAAGCAAAGTAATGTGTGTATGATCCCATCGAGAAGGAAGGACATTTACATACAGAAAAATGATTAGAAAAGTGTTCTTTAAAGGTTAACAGCTTTTTTTCCCTTGATAGTGGGATTTTACAGGGTATTTTTGCCTCCCACTTTTGGCTTATCTGTGTTTTTAAAACATGACCATGTAATTATTTTACAACTGAAAACAATAATAGCTGTTATAAAACATCTGAGATAATTATTTTTATTCAGACTGGTAATTCTCCCCAATGTGGGTACTTATATGGAACTCATACATTCCATCCTGTGTTCTCCTGAGGTTTAAGGTGAGTTTTCCCACGTAGGGAAAGGAGTTTCATGGAGGAGGGGCTAGTTTTAGGTCAACTTATATTTAAGGATTGTGGTTTAGTTTGAGAAGAAACAGAACCTTTTTATTTACTCTGGTTAATGTGCTCAGCTAAGAACCCCAAATAATAATGAGGCTCCTAAATGCAACAAAAACATTCTCAATCCACCCCATGCACCCACAAAGCAATAGAAATAAACTGGAAGAAAAATTAAGGGATGTATCTTTACTTTTACATAAACTTTTCATGGCTTCTGAGACAAATTGGGTTATGTAAAGGAATATTTACAATACTTACACAGCATTTTACATTTCTGAAAAAAATGCCTTGAAGACTCTTACTATTTAAAAACTATTTTCTATCTAGGCATGGATTTTATTTTACTTTTTCAGAAAAAGCATTTTGTACTCTTTCAAAGATTATTTTGTAACTCAGAAAAGCCTGGAAAGTACCTGAAAATCCCTAAGGGAAGACAGACAGACACCTTTCCCAACCAGCCGAAAATGTTCTCTGCTGCCATCTTGGCCATTTTCCTTTCAGTCTTTTCCTCCCATACTCAGGTTTGGGACCTTAATATTTAGCTCTGATCACATCAAACTATATATGCTGTGTTCACTTCATAGGACCAAAGACAGCATGTAGTTTAGACTCCTTAGGGTCCCAAAGGCCTTTTCCAAAAGTACCATCCTCCCGTCTAACAGAGGCTCCCTGATGACCATCATGGTGACGTGCAGGCATTGGGTGCTGGCTGTGGACTCTGTGTGTGCCATTTCATTGAACAGTGACACCAAGGTAGGAGTCAGCTCCCAGTATCCTCCTTGCCCAGGTGAGGAAACTAAGGCTTAGCAAGGTCACTCTCTTAGCCAGAGCTTTGTTTCTCTCCTCGCGGCCGCTGTTGGCGGTTCCTCTTCACCATGGCAGACTTTTCATTCCAGCTTAGAGACAGCTGATGAAAACCGCATGTATGCAGGCTTCTGCAGTCGCCTTATAAAAACCTCACAGAAATGCAGTGAGAAAGCTATTCCTCTTGTTATGTGGAAGGGAGACTGAGTCTCAGTGAGTTTACCAGACACAAAGTGCTGGGCAACAAGAATGACACTCAGCCTGTCCTCACCGTCCAGCAGTTCTCAGTCCAGGCACAGGCGACTCCCGGCAGGGGCTGGGCCTCCCAGCTCTCCGAGGCCCCGCTCCATTAAGCAGCCTGTCCACGGAGCTTCCTCCTCCGTGCCCTGGAAACTGCACCCCGGGCCCTTTGGTGTTGGGGCTGGTGACATCTCTCAGCTACTCCCAGTCCTTGACTTCAGCGCCGTCCACGCCGTCCACGGTGGCCACATCCTCCTCCCCCTCCCAGCTTTGTAAGCACTTTTTGTCCTACGCCTTGATTTGAGCCTGGGGTGGCCTATCAGGACCCTGATGACATACGCCCAGGGCTCTTCTCATTAAACTCGTGGAGCCAAACTTCTCTTCACACACGCAGCCTCCACACCCCTGGCGCTTGGTACAGACAGGCGCTGACAGTGACCTCGACAGCTTTACGGACTTCCCCACTCGCTGTTTGCTCTCCATTCCTGAGGACCCTCCACCTCCAACAAGACGCTCCTCAGACCGGAGCACAGCGTTTGAGGCACTCAGAGGAAAGGTGGATTCCATCCAAGCCCAGAGTGAATGGCTGAGAAAAGCTGATTCCGGGACAGACAGAAGGATGGCAGCAGCTCCGTGGCTTCCTAACTCTCCTGGACGTGGGGATTTGAAATCAGATCACAAAAAAACACATTCTAAAGCCAGATACATGGGACATTTGTGTGACCTGACACAACAGACTGCCTGTTTGTCCACTGATATGCTCGCCAGGTGCTTAATTGTTGGGGACCTACTGTGTGCCCTGCACCCTATTGATGAAGCTTTCTGCAGTTATACTCAGCAAAATAGATCAGAATCTTCATGAATATATTCAAATCAAGTGCTTTTATGATAACGTTCCTCACCATTTGTCGTGAGGCACGCGCATGCACACACACACACACACACACACACACACATATATATATATATATAATTTTTAAATTGCCCTTTCCTCAAGGGCATTGTCTTTCCAATTCTTTAGTGCTTAGAATTGGCCACAGTTCCTGCCTTTCAACTGGACTCTCTGACTGTTCTGCAGTTCGTGTAAGAGAGAAAACTGGAGTTTCCCTGAGACACTATCAGGTGTAGCTGGCTTCCTCTGGGCCCATATGAGACAATCTGACTCTACGTGCCCACAAATAAACCTAAACAATTTCCTGGACCGTTTTTACCTGACTCCTGGCCTCCAATGTCTCCTTTCTCCATTTAATCCTAAAGATGTCTGGGAGAAAAACCTTCTTGGGAAAAAAAAGCTTCCATAGTCCATTTTTATTTTCAAATGTTGAAATATAATTGATGTAACACTTATGTAAGTTATGAAAGTGGCACAGTGTAGTGCATTGCACCCCCAAGAACTCAAACCCTACAGATATAACTTGCCCCTACTGTGATTGTCCCAGTCCCAGCCCCTGGCCCTGTCGGTGGTAACGGCTATCCTGAGATTTGCATTTACACAAAGATATTAGGTTCATATTTATTTGTTTTTACTATTTAGCATTATTTAGTGGAGTTAAGATTTTTTTTTCCCTTTGGCTTGTAAAAACAGTGTTGCAATATAGTAATATAATAAGAAATATGTTATTTTATATTTTACTCTTCATTCGGCTCCTGGCCAGAGCTTCAAAACCCTTGCAGTTTTCTAAATTATAAAAGCAATAGGAGCATCTTCTGTTATCATATTGTGGCTTTGTCCTCTGCTCTTAAAATAGCTGCAGAATGGTGAAGATGAAAGGAGCATCTTTTGCTATTCAGAACAAATCCCTTCCAACCACACCTGAGTTTATGGGGGGTTGCCCAGGGAATGGATCATGCAGTTAGAGGGTTAGGACTTCCACCACCACTCTCACCCCTTACCTCCCCAGGTCAGGGAGAGGGGCTGGAGCGTGAGTTCATCACCAATGCCAATGATATAATCAATCGTGCCTACACAATTGGACTTCCATAAAACGCTTCCACAGTGGACTTCAGAGAGCCTCCAAATCCATCAAGGTGCTTGAGAGTTAGAACCCTCCAGAGAGAGCAGGAAGCTCTGTTTCCCTTCCCCACACCTTACTTCCCATGTCTCCAGTATTGGCTGTTCATGAGTTGTTTCCTTTTTTAATAAGCCAGTCATCTTGTAAATTGTTTTCCTAAGCTCTGTGAGCTGTTCTAGCAAATCATCAAACCCACAAAGGGAGCTGCGGGAGCCCCCAATTTATATCTGGTCAGTCAGAAGTATGAGAGGCCTGGACTTGCATTTGGCATGGGGGTGGGGGGTGGTCTTGTAGGATTGGCCCTTAACCTATGAAATCTGTACTAACTCTAGGCAGTTAGAGTCATAATTGAATTAAGTTGTTACTGAGAACTAGAGAACTATTTCCAGGGATTACTGGATCATATGTTAGTCTATTTTTAACTTTTTTTAGTTTTTGAAAAATACTATTTTACTTAAAACTATTTCTTTTTTTTAATGACCCCTTCCTTCCTTGGGCTTTTTTTTTTTTTTTATTAAATCATAGCTGTGTACATTAATGTGATCATGGGGCACCATACACTGGTTTTATAGACTGTTTGACACATTTTCATCACACTGGTTAACATACCCTTCCTGGCATTTTCTTAGTTATTGTGTTAAGACATTTACATTCTACATTTACTAAGTTTCACATGTACCCTTGTAAGATGCACCGCAGACGTAATCCCACCAATCACCCTCCCTCTGTCTATCCTCCCCCCTCCCTCTCCTCCCTTTCCCTCTTCCCCCTATTCTTAGGTTATAACTGGGTTACAGCTTTCATGTGAAAGACATAAATTAGTTTCATAGTAGGGCTGAGTACATTGGATAATTTTCCTTCCATTCTTGAGAGACTTTACTAAGAATATGTTCCAGCTCCATCCGTGTAAACATGAAAGAGATAAAGTCTCCATCTTTCTTTAAGGCTGCATAATATTCCATGGTGTACATATACCACAATTTATTAATCCATTCGTGGATCGATGGGCACTTGGGCTTTTTCCATGACTTAGCAATTATGCATTGGGCTGCAATAAACATTCTGGTACAAGTATCTTTGTTATAATGTGATTTTTTGGTCTTCTGGGTATATACCTAGTAGAGGAATTATAGGATTGAATGGCAGATCTATTTTTAGATCTCTCACTGTTGTCCAAATATCT
>CAUYPK010102506.1:0-14024 GCA_963574355.1 Loris lydekkerianus
CCCAGCTACTCGGGAGGCTGAGGCAAGAGAATCGCTTAAGCCCAGGAGCTGGAGGTTGCTGTGAGCTGTGTGATGCCATGGCACTCTACCAAAGGGCCATAACGTGACACTCTGTCTCTATGAAAAAACAACAACAACAACAACAACAACAGCAAGGGTGAGCACAGTGCAGTGGCTCATGCCCGTAATCCTAGCACTCTGGGAGGCGGAGATGGGTGGATTGTTTCAGCTCATGGGTTTGAGACCAGCCTGAGCAACAGCAAGACCCCATCTCTAAAAATAGCTGGGCATTGTGGCAAGGGCCCTGTAGTCCCAGCTACTTTGGAGGATAAGGCAAGAGAATAGCTTGAGCCCAAGAGTTTGAGGTTGCTGTGAGCTATGATGCCACAGTACTCTACCGAGGGTGACAAAGTAAGACTGTCGCAAAAATAATAATAATAAAACATAAAAAACAGGTGGCATCGTTAGCTCAGTGGGTAGGGCACCAGCCACGTGCACCTGGACTGGTGGGTTCGAACCCAGCCCTGGCCTGCTAAAAACAAAAAAAATAGCCAGGTGTTGTGGCAGGCACCTGGAGTCCCAGCTACTTGGAAGGTTGAGGCAAGAGAATCGCTTAAGCCCAAGAGTTAGAGGTTGCTGTGAGCCGTGACACCAAGGCACTCTACTAAGGGCAACAGAGTGAGATTCTGTTTCAAAAAACAAAAAATAAAAAAAATAAAAAAAAAAAATAAAAAAAAACAGGGAGCCACTACTAAATTCAGGATAATCTGAGAATCATAGTACAAAAATAACTTTTTAGATTACCTAGCCCAACTTCTGCAAATGCAGAATTCTTATAATACTTGTGACAGTAATTCTAACAATCTTAAGCTTTCAGTTTTTAAAATACATAAAATATTTGTAGAATCCTATGTATAAGTCAATGTAGGTAAAGTATCTGAAATAACTATACCCAAAGGAAATCATAGTTTTTCTCTATACGCAAAAGTCTAAGGGCTTACTGAAAAACTTTTTGGAAGTTTCAGCATAATTCTGTACCAACAATAAGAACACTAATTTGAATGCACAAAGAAAACCTTAAATGGTTAGCCTTAGCAATTTGACCTTTAGCACATCTATCCATCCAACCAACAAATATCTACTAACTACAAGATGTGCACAATCCATATTTGTGTGGTTGCAAAAGACATTCCAAAATTGAAAACTGAAAGATGGATAAAATAAGACAGGTGAAAGAAAGTACCAAGAAAAGGCACAGCTTTTATGAAAGCCGAGTGAGAATATTTTTGGTAAAATGTCAAAAATGTTCAGCATGGCTCAAAAAGGAACAGAAGAGACATGCAAGGTAAGTCACAACCCATCATGAGGCCTTGTACAGAGCTGAACCATTAAGTCTGCAAACTCATCCTAGAAAAAGTACTATACACTTTGTTGCTATATATCACTATGGTCACCTTCAAAGTACTCCCTCAAAAAGCTATGCAGTGATGGTTGAGTAGACCCCTTAGAGCACTTTTTCTAGGATGAGCTCACAAACTTAATTGTTGGGCTTTTCATATGAAGACAGCTCTGAGGGCCTTTCCAGAAAGAGTTCCAAAACTGCTTTGAAGAGTGGACTAGGCCTTGGAGTCTGTGCATAGTTTCCCAAGGGAGTACTTCAAAGGTGACAATAGTGATATATAGCAGTGAGGTATGTCAGCACTTTTTCTAGGATGAGTTCACAAACTTAATTATATGACCTTGTATGTTAGAAACTGAAGTCATTTTGAGAATGTCTGACAGAGTCACTAAGGGCTTAAATTAAGTATGGAAATGATCTGATCAGATTTCCATTTTAGAGAGAAGGATAATTTATAGGCTGGCAATACTGGAAGCAGAAAGATCAATTATGGGGACAGATTTAGCGGCCCATTCATTGATTCAGAATTACTCACTTGGCACTTCTTACATCCCAACTACAATGCTGAATGACACAAAACTTCTGGATTTAGGGAGTTTACATTCATAGTAAGATGTTTGTGGCCTGTACCAGAGTAGTAGAAATGGATTTGGAAAGAAATGAAGAGATTCCAGAGATAGCTAAAAGTTAAAAACAAAGCAAGGTAGCAGTGGAGGTGAGGGAGAAAGAAGAATTGGGGACAGTGACCAGATTTCTGGCCAGGTAGACTGTGGTATCATTTTCAAGTATAGGGAACAAAGGAGAGGCAAGGCTGGAAGGTAAGTTCAGTTTTGGACGTGTTGGGAGATAGTCACATCCAACAAACAATGATAATATGGATCTAGAACTCGAGAGAGAGATCTGGCCTTAAAGTTCTTAAAAAAGGCTGTCAGTTCCACAGGGAAGGACCTTGTCTGTTTTATTCATCACTGTTTCCCCCAATGAACACAGTACCATTATTTATTCTGACATTAAATATAAAAAATGTGTTAAATGAACAGGATATGCATTTTGGAATAATCAACAAATGGTAATTGAACCCACAAGAATGCACCGTGAAAACTAAGAGGACCTTAGAAGGAACACCAACAGAACACCAACACTAATGGGAATAGAGAAATCCACAGAGTGGTCAGATAGGTAAGAGGAAAACCAAGAGATTTCAGAGTCGCATGACCTAAATGCAACATTTTCAAAGGAAGGAGTGGGCAAAAGAATTAAATGCTGCTGAGCAGTAAAAGAAGGAATAAGACAAAACAGAAAAAAAAGCCACTTTTTTTTTCTTTTTTTATAAAAGCCACTTACTTGGCTCGGAGCCTGTAGCTCAAGCAGCTAAGGTGCCAGCCACATACAACAGAGCTGGCCGGTTCGAATCCAGCCCCAGCCTGCCAAACAACAATGACAAGTACAACCAAAAAATAGCCAGGCATTGTAGCAGGCGCCCGTAGACCCAGCTACTTGGAAGGCTGAGGCAAAAGAATCGCTTAAGCCCAGGAGTTGGAGGTTGTGTGAGCTGTGATGCCACTGCACTCTACCCAGGGAGACAGCTTGAGACTCTGTCTCCAAAAAAAAGCCACTTACTTTTTAAACTTTCAAGAATAATGAGTAAGAGATACTCTGAATACATTTGTCTAAAATTTCAGATCTAGGGCAGCGCCTGTGGCTTAGTAAGGTGCCCGCCCCATATACCAAGGGTGGTAGGTTCAAACCTGGCCCCAGCCAAACTGTAACAAAAAATAGCCAGGCGATGTGGCGGGTGCCTGTAGTCCCAGCTACTCAGGAGGCTGAGGCAAGAGAATCGCCTAAGTCCAGGAGTTAGAGGTGCTGTGAGCTGTGTGATGCCACAGGCGATAAAGTGAGACTGTCTGTAAAAAAAAAAAAAAAAAAGAAAGAAAGAAAGAAAGAAAATTTTCCTAACATAATTTCCTGGGGCTTGGGAAAGTTTAAGTTTACCAACCTTCAAAAAAAAGAATTATTATTTTAAAGTTCCTAATAGTAACAAATGCTATGCCATCAACCTCAACATTTCTGCACTGTATTGATTAATATGTAAATTCCCATAGCTCAATTCAAACATTTTTGGGCTTGCCTGTTCTGCCAACTATTAAACACCGGAGTTCCTAAGAAAATAAACCACAGTACTGTATTTAAACCAATAACTATACATCACCGACCAAGATTTCAAAATGTAAAATAGAACTTATAGATATACATTGCTTTTTGAATATGTACGTTACATAAATTATTAAAGTGGGTCAATGTTGATATTTCTGAGATCAAGCTAATAATTTATTTAAGCTGTATTCATTATGAGGTGAGCAGAGCAGAGCAGAGCAAAAAACGTGTTTTAAAATAACTCAGCCATTAGTCAACAAAACAAAAGAATACTCTTGACTAGGTTCTAATTGCAGTTCTCCTAGGAATCAAAGGTTTGCTGTGATTTAAGTATGCAACGTGCAGTTTAATGTAACCTAAGAATTTCAAAGCAAGAACCTTCTAGTCTGTTAAACAAAGCATTAGATGTGTGACCTATGGCACATACTCCAGCAATCTATCGAGTAGTCTCTGATTAGACATGCCAGGTACAATTAGACAGTATAACCAGTTTTGTAGTGTTTTGTGGGCTTTGGGTTTTTTGTTTGTTTTTGGTAGAAACAGGGTCTCTTTGTGTTGCCCAGGCTGGTCTCAAACTCCTCCCCTCAAGCAACCCTCCTGCCTTAGCCTCCAAAAGTGCTAGGATCGGCCTAAAATGTATTTTTAGACGTACAAGTTTCATATATTATTATGATTATAATAATAAATAATATAATATTATATTATAATAATAAATAATTTAGGTAATACGGAAATCAATTAAGCACTAGAATATATTCTGAGCATTCTAAAACTCAGATTTAAACTTAGATTTAAAAGAATAAATTAAGACCTAACCTGACATTCCAATGACCCTTTCTCTAACTCAGCAGTTCTCAACCTGTGGGTCACGACCCCTTTGAAACAATGAAAATACATTCTACATATCAGATATTTACATAACAGTAGCAAAATTACAGTCATGAAGCAGGAACGAAAATAATTTTATGGTTGGGAATAACCACAACATAAGGAACTGCATTAAAGGGTCGCAGCATTAGGAAGGTTGAGAACCACTGCTACTGAACCAAAGAGAAATTCAGCAATTTCTTAGACCAAAAATTGTTCATCCACTAAAGAAACCACGAAATAGTGGTTTTCAAAAACCACTTAACACCACAGAGGAGATTCATTTATAAAATAAGTTTAATATGGGCGGGGCCTGCGCCTCAGTGAGTAGAGCACTGGCCCCATATACCAAGGGTGGTGGGTGGAACCCGGCCCCTGCCAAACTGCAACAAAAAAATAGCCAGGCATTGTGACGGGCACCTGTAATCCCTACCAGGGATGACAAAAGTTTAATAAATGGCATGTTTACTCAATCATGTAAGATGTCAAATGCTAACATGCCATGGACCAGCAATTCATTCTCTTATATTGACAGATCATCCAAACTGCCCTTTACCTGTTCCACTTTAGTGAAATAAAACCTAAATAACAGTAAAGTTAAATTCCCTAAGATACTAGAGTTAAAAGAAATAAAGCTTAAAATCCTAAGAACTGTCAGAATTACTAATTTAAATAAAAAGTGATTGTGTACAAGGCGGCGCCTATGGCTCAAAGGAGTAGGGCGCTGGTCACATATGCCAGAGGTGGCAGGTTCAAACCCAGCCCTGGCCAAAACCAAAAAAAAAAAGTGATTGTGTGGGCTAAGTGCACAAAATAATGTTGAAGTAAAAGTGGAATTTTCAAATCCTTAACAGTCATGATCAACAATTTTAACATATAAGTATGCAAAATTACTCCTTCATTATTTTTTTTCTTTTCTTTTCTTTTTTTTTTTTTTGAGACAGAGCCTCAAGCTGTCACCCTTAGTTGAGTTCCATGGCATCACAGCTCACAGCAACCTCCAACTCCTGGACATAAGCAATTCTCTTGCCTCAGCCTCCCAAGTAGCTGGTACTATAGGCACCCACCACAGCGCCTGGCTATTTTTTGGCTGTAGTTGTCATTGTTGTTTGGCAGGCTCGGGCTGTATTCGAACATTCAACTCTGGTGTATGTAGCTGGCGCTTTAGCAACTTGAGCTACAGGAGCCGAGCCAACTGCTTCATTCTGGTCACTTGAAAAAGTGGTAAAACTCAGTGAAAAAAACTTCAAATTTTTCCCTTTAAATGTTTATTAAAGAGACTGATTTTGATTTAACCATTATTGTAAACTATTCTGCAAACAAATCAAAATTAACTTCCTCAACAGTTTTGACTAAAATATTTTTTATGAATGACTGAGAACCATTACACAAAACAGAACACTGAATGCCAGTGCCTGTTTTCCTGCCCATGAGTCTTATTTACACTTCCAAAGACAACACTTTGATTAAAGTCGTCATAAAATACAATCTTGTTACTACTTTAAATGTTAATTTGTTGGGGAAAAATTAGAAAATTCTCACTAGTATCTCTCATCACATCATTTAATCATCCTATTTTTTTAAGTAAAAAGTCACAAAATCACAAAATCTGTTCCCCAGAAGGTATTATTCTCTATTCAGCCTGTTCTCTTCATATATACTTCTATCACTAAGAGAAGGAAAGATAAAGTATTTAGAGAGAATGAAGATGGTGCGCCCTCATTTGTATGTGTTGTCTCCCTCTGCTCAGTGATGCCAAATAAACTCTTACTTTGAGAATATTGGGACAAGAAACAAGATTCACAGAATTACCTGGAACTAAATTCCAAAGGAAAAGTTTACTTAAACTCATATGCCTACTTTTCAAAGAATTTTCTTTTTTTACATTAAAGCAAATCATAACTCTTTGAAAAGAATCAGAACTTGCACAAACAAAAACATTAAAAAAAAAAAAAAAAAAACATGAACAAGGCCTGGGGAGAGTGGCTCCTGCCTGTTTGTAATCCTAGCGCTCTGGGAGGCCAAGTTGGGAGGATCCCTTGGGCTCAGGAGTTGGAGATCAGCCTGAGCAAGATTGAGACTCTTCTGTTCTAAAAACAGAAAACTTGGTTAAGTGTTGCAGGGCACCTGTAATCCCAGCTGCCTAGGGAGGCTGAGGCAGGTGAACCGCTTGATTCCAGGAGTTTGAGGTTGCTGTGAGCTGCACTATGGCCTGTCTCAAAGCTGTCTCAAAAAACAAACAAAACTAAAAACAAAAAGACAGGCTCAGCACCCATAGCTCAGTAGTTAGGGCTCTAGCCACATGCACAGAGGCTGGCAGGTTCAAACCCACCCCGGCCTGCTGAACGACAATCACCACCACCACCACCACCACCACCACCACAACAAATGTTGCTGGGTGTTGTGGTGGGCACCTGTAGTCCCAGCTACTTGGGAGGCTGAGGCAAGAGAATCACTTAAGCCCAAGAGTTTGAGATTGTTGTGAGTTGTGATACAACAGCACTCTACTGAGAGCAACATAGAAAGACTGTCTAAAAAAAAAAAAAGACAAAGCCAATGATATGGTTTATTTTAAAAAATAATAAGAATACCACTAACAAGCCCAGGAATAACCTTTCTCTCCATATCATTTTCAATCCAGATTTTTATTTTAAAAAGTCACTGATTTAAAAATAAGTTATTCAGGCTGGGCACGGTGGCTCACGCCTGTAATCCTAGAACTCTGGGAGGCCAAGGTGGGTAGATTTCCTGGGCTCACAAATTCAAGACCAGCCTGAGGCAGAGCGAGATCCCATCTCTAAAATATTCGGGCGTTGTGGTGGACGCCTGTAGTCCCAGGAGGGAGGCTGAGGCAAGAGAATTGCTTGAACCCAGGAGTGTAAGTTGACTCGGTGCCTGTAGCTCAGCGCCCAGGGCGCCAGCCATATACACCGGAGCTTGGCGGGTTCAAACCCAGCCTGGGCCTGCCAATCAACAATGACAACTACAACCAAAAAGTAGCCAGGTGTTGTGGTGGGCACCTATAGTCCCAGCTACTTGGGAGGCTAAGGCAAGAGAATCGCTCAAGCCCAAGAGTTTGAGGTTGTTGTGAACTGTGACACTATGGCTCTCTACCAAGGGCAACATAGTGAGACTCTGTCTCAAAAAACAATTAAAATTAAAATAAAAGTAAGTTATTCAACAGTCTCACAGGGCTTATTCTTGATAGAGTTAACAGGAAGGTCTTGCTGAAAAAGTGAAATTTAAACTGAGCAAAAAGTGATAACCAAAGGAAGCTCTGAGGGAAGAATATTCTAAGGAAAGAGAACTGCATTGGTTAATGCATCAGACAGGTCTTGATCAAGGAACGGAAAAATGTGTCACAGAGAACCCAAAGGGGAGAATGAGGTGATAAAATGACAGATTTCTTGATTAGCATTAAAACTGATTCAAATCTATCTACCATCAGCCCTGCTTCAGGTTGTTGTTGAAGAAATCAGTAAAATAGCAAAACTCACACAAGAAATTCAAATAAAAGCAAAGAAAGAAAAACAGAGGTAATCAAATTAAGTCCTATCATTATAAAACATTAAATTTCTAATTCCTAGCTGAAAATTCCTGCAAGCAAGAGATCATAAAACATTCCAACCATTTACATACCCTCCTAAATTTCCACAAAGGTGCTCCAAAGGCACTTTATACTCCCTTACAATGGATAATTTCCATGGTTCAAACTACAGTTTGCTATAAATACCCCGAGGCCCCCCCCCTTTTCTTTTTAATCAGGCACTCCTGCCTACCCCAACCAGAGTGGGTTCAGAGTGACTACCATTCTAAGGCATTTTTGCTGTAATAACAGACCCTTTAGTCTCTATATTAAAGGCACAAAGCACTCACAGAAAATTAAACACAGAATTCACTCTGCATATTGGCCCAAGAGAGACTGAATTTCTGGGCACTGGAAAAAACTTTATCTATGATCTTAATTGAAGACTGATAATAAGGTGGTTTTATGTTTGTGGTCTGGGAGTAGGCTCATCTAGCATTTCATCAATGTTCTCTGTGCTCAGGTCCTGACCCTTTGCCCAAAGGTTTCAATTTATAGATGCTACTGAAAAAGTATAAACTACAAAGAAACTCACTGATAAAATACTTTTGAAAAGTGATCTGCTTAAGAAACTAATAGAAAACCCAGAGTCTAGTACTTGGTCAGTTTTATTTTCTGATTTTGCAACCTGTAGCAAATGGTTTTCTTGGCACGTGTGACCTTGGCCTTTTGCCTATCTTTACATAGACTTATAGGAGTTTAAGGCTGGAGGGAGCATTTCTTTTATCCAAAGTCGTGATGGGCCTGCTCCTCACCTACATGTATATGGGGTTAACTCCCCAGTCTCTTCCATGTATATTCACACACAAGGGCCTGTATGAGTACCAAGAAGCAGCAAGCCATCTCAGAAAGAGCACTTGACCTTATGTTCTATAAACAGTGCTAATAAACTAGTGGAAATTGTGATCCCATCATTATTTCATTTTTCATCTCTTCTTTCCCTATATAACAGGAAATACTCTTGAAATAATGTCAATTTTGTTTGGCAAATTCAATGGCTTTCCTTTGAGAAAAGTGGATAACATGGTGGTGCTCATAGCCCAGTGGGTAAGGTACCAGCCACATGTACCAGGGCTGCCAGGGCTGGTGGGTTCAAATCCAGCCCAGGCCTGCTAAAAAAAAAAAAAAATAGTCAGGTGTTGTGGCAGGCATCTGTAGTCCCAGCAAATTGGGAGGCCGAGGCAAGAGAATTGCTTGAGCCAAGAGGTTGCTGTGAGCTGTGATACTACCGCACTCTAGGGGCAACAAAGTGAGATTCTATCTCAATTTAAAAAAGAAAGAAAACTGGATCACAAAATCAGAACTAAAAATCGTCACCACAGTCAAGCTAAAAAAAAAAAAAGGAAAAATAACTACTTAACCAGGTGCAAAAGTATAGGTGACAAAGTTTAAATGGTGTTACTATTCAGTGTTAGGAAACAAACTAGTAAATAAATCGCACATCTTAAAATTTTTCAAGTAATTTTGAAAAATAACATGTCAATCCTTCAATAATTACTTAGCCTGCTTCAATCACCATGTATTTACCCAGGTGTGCTAGCTGCTAAAGAAATAAATACAGAACACTTCGCCTCACTTAGGTTAAGTTCCACAGAAATGCCAACACAGGCTGAGAGTTAGAATCCTTGACTCTCCCAAGAATCCAAAGACTATCACTTGCACCCTAGAACTCCAAAAGGTTCACAGATGTTAGGTGAGCACACCCAGGTCACTGCTCAGGGGCTAGAGTTAACAGATGGCCAAGTAGTCAACTGCAGTCTGAGAAAAAAAACTCAAGAAGGGAAAACTGTGGCTACCCTATACTGCCTCAACTCGGAGTCTCCAGCACTTTCATAAATAAACAAAAGGGTTTTTGAAGGGAACTGTCCAAGGTTACCACCTGATACAGAGGAATGTTTTGGTGTGGGATACCAACAAAATAATAAAGTTGTATGCTCAATGCATGTATTGAGTCCTGCTATACAACATCTAAGTGTTGATAAAATGTCAACCAAGGTACATAAAACACAAATAAAACCTCTTTCTCAACAGGATTAAAACGTCAGGAAGAAAATGACCGAAAGAGGGAGATCTCTAACTTCCCAAAGCAACAGCAACCCCCAGGAAAGGCACTGGAACCAGCGGAAGTTACATATCCAGGACAGACGTGTCCCCCTCCCCAAGGATAAAAGTTTGAACCGCAATCTGACTATCCCACGGTGGTCTGAAACTTCCCTGAACAACAAGCAACCAGACACCCTAAAATCTCCGCCCTTGGCCAACCCTAGGTGCCCTTAAGCCAGGCTGTCGCTTCCTGCCTGGGCCTTGGCTCCCCGCATCTCACTCCCTCTCCCGGACACTCACTGGCCTTCCTTAGCTCTCAACGCCGGCCTGGGTCCCAGGATACCTCAAGGCCGCCGGGCTCAGTCTTGAGGGGAGGAGGGATCTCGGCCTCGGACCCGCCCTCCAAAAGCCGGGTGCACCTCCTGTCCCCAGCCGGCCGCGACCCCTGGCCCCCGGCCACCCCTGGGGCGGGATCCCGCGGCCCCCACCCTGCCCGCCGGCCCTCACCTCCTCGGCGTGCTTGCGCAGAGCCTTTTCCCGCTCGTACTGGGTGATGAGCTGCTCGTTGTCGTCCCGCAGCAGCTCCAGCTCCACCTGGTGCTCCTGGTCCTGAGCGAACACCGAGTCCAGGTTCTCCAGCACCGCCACCACCAGTGGCATCAGCTCCTTGACCACCTCCTCGTCGTAGCGCCCGATGAGCCGCTCGAACTCGCGGTAGATGGAGCCGGCCAGGCCGGACACCCGCTCCGACATCACGGCCCCGGAGCCACCGGGCTCCTCCTGGTACACCACACCGTCCTCCAGCTCCATGGTGGCAGGCAGGCGGGCAGCCCGGGGCGTCACCAGCTGAGGGACGGCACGGGCCCGCACGGGACGGGCCCGGCTGGGGCTGGCGCTGGGGCTGGGCCCGGCGGGGCGGGGGCCGGGGCCGGGGATGGAGCTTGAGGAGCAGAGGGGTGGGGTACACACCCTCACCCCAACCGCCGCTGCACCAACTGCCGGGGCGCCCCGGCCGCGCGCGCCGCACGTCATTCGCGGGGCGGGGCCGGTGCCGCGTCGGCCCGAGGGGCGGGGCGCCACGGGAGGCCGGGCGCGGCCGGGGGCGGGGCTGTGCGTCACTGTGCGCCGGAGGAGGGAACCCGTGGCGTCAATACTCGGCGCCGCGTGGACGGTGCGGATGCCAATGGGAGAGCTAGCGAGCCGCCAATTGGGAGGGTAGGGAGAAGCGTCCGGCCAAGGCGGGTTTGTAGGGCGGGTCCCAAAGGAAAGGGAGGGATTCTGGAAGACTGACTTGCTGTCCATACTTAGCATAGCTGACAGTTGTATTGCTTCTTACAGTTCACAGAGTTTTCTTGATCCTCACAACAGGCGTAGCGCGGTAGATGTTTAGACCCTGTTTTACAGACAAAGAAACTAGGCCCAGAAAAGTTGTTCACTCAAGGTCAGGCAGGTAGAACAAGAAGGCTAAGCCCGGACTCAAACCAGTTCTGACTGAGAATTCCAAACTAGAGAAAAATGAGAAACAGAGGGGAGGGAAAGCAACCATAACCAGGAAAGGGTCTGCCTAAGGTGGTCTCGAGTAGGATAGAATTGTTTTGTTATAGGGAAGACTAAAGATAGCCTGAAACAGAAAGTGCCACACATTTTGGGGACGGGTAAAACAATAATACACATCTTGGACTTTTCCAGATATTGAGTTTTACTATTCCTGGGAAACTTGGGAGAGTGGCATTTCCACTAGTGGCATTCCCTAGTCTTGAAGAGGGACAGAGAGGGCAACTGGGAGGTTGGAGAGTAGTAAAGGAAAATGAGTCATTGCAGTGAATAAGTCCCGTGGTAATTGAGGTCTCTGCCGTCTGGGAGATTGTCACGTGTGGGGAGTGACACAATACTCAAGCCTAGGACAGGATGAGGCAAAGATCGCCTCCCGGTGTTCTCAAGTAGCTGCCCCAAATAAGGAGGAGGGCACTCTCATAAGTCCCTTCCTTCTGCCGCAGGTGACTCAAGGATTCTCCGTCCTGACTCATTTAAGACTAGGGACAGGCAAGGCAAGACTTGGGTAAACAAGCCTTTAGTGGGGGAGAATCCGCCACTTCCCAGGCTCATAAATACCCTCAATTTGGTGTTTACAAGTTCAAGTTCTTCCCACCAAGCATGAACTAGTCCCCCAAAGTCTCCCATGAATGACCCACCTGGAGATCTACAAAAACAGCATAGAGGTTGAGTGAGAGCAAATGTATAAACTCAGAAGGACAAAGGTGAAAGTTCTAAGTGTCACACAGGGTTGAGTTTACTGGTTGTGCTGTCTCCCTTTCTCAACTACACTTACTTCACATCTACTCGTATTGTTTGTGTAATGTAGGGGTTATAGGAATGCTGGTTAGGTATGAGCCCTAAGTTCCCTCTCTCTTCTTAACCTCACATTTGAAAAGCAGAAAAAAATCTTTATCTAAACTTCTGTTTTCTTTTCTCTTCCTGAGGACTGTCACTCAGGTAAGCTATATATGTGCCTCTATTTTCATGGGAGTTAGAATAGCAGGAAAACAGGGCAAGGCTTTGCTTTGTCTTTTGTCAATGTTATCATACACAGCAGAGAATTAAGAGGGAAAAAAATTGATTTTCAAGTGTTGATTCTCATCATCAAAAAAATGTTGATTCTTAAGTATGCTGCTTTTTTTTAAAGTAAACATGCTGCTTTTTTTTTCCTTTTGAGAAAGAGTCTCACTCGACTCAAACTCCTGGGTTCAAGTGTCCCTTAATCTCTTGAGTAGCTGGGATACAGGCACCCACCACAATGCCTAGCTAATGTTTTCTTTTTTTCAGTGGAGATAGGAGTTCTTTTTTCAGTAGAGATGGGAAGTCTCATTCTTGCTCAGGCTGGTCTCAAACTCCTGAGTTCAAATGATCCTCCTATCTCAGCCTCCCAGAGTACTAGGATTATAGGCATGAGCCACCATGCCCAGCCAGATATGTTTCTTTAGGTATAAATTCAACATCAAAAGCTATGAGACATAATTATTCTTGAATTTAAGCTTCTGGTAGATATCAGAGATCACATTTACTTGTTTAAAATAAAATACAGGGTCAGGTGTGGTGGCTCATGCTGTAATCCTAGCACTCTGGGAGGCTGAGTTGGGTAGACTGCTTGAACTCACAAGTTTGAGACCAGTCTGAGCAAGAATGCGACCTTGTCTCTAAAAGATAGCCAGGTGTTGTTGCAGGCTCCCGTAGTCCCAGCTACTTGGGAGGCTGAGGCAAGAAAATCGCTTGAAACCAAGAGTTGGAGGTTGCTGTGAGCCCTTATGACATAGAAGTCTACCCAGGGAGACAGAGTGAGATCCTGTCTCAAAAAAGAAATCAGGGTGGCGCTTGTGACTCAGTGAGTAGGGCACCGGCCCCATATATCAAGGGTGGAGGGTTCGAACCTGGCTTCGGCCAAAATGCAACCAAAAAATAGCGGGCATTGTGGTGAGCGCCTGTAGTCCCAGCTACCTGGGAGGCTGAGGCAAGAGAATCACCTAAGCCCAAGAGCTGGAGGTTGCTTTGAGCTGTGACACCACGGCACTGTACCAAGGGTGACAAAGTGACAAAGTGAGACTCTGTCTCTAAAAAAAAAAAAGAAAAAAATTCAGTTAAATATCCATAAACTGATATAACTGATAAACTGATGAATGACTAAATAAAGTGTGCCATATATATTTTGGCAATGGAAAGTACATACTACAACATAGGTAACCCTCAAAAACATTACGCTAAGTGAAAGAAGTCAGTTGCAAAGGACAACATATTGTACAATTCTATTCATAGGAAATGTGGAGAACCAAATCTGTAGCAATAGAAAGTAAATTAGTGGTGAATCCAACCTCCCATTTGATCCTGCAATCCCATTACTAGACATCTACCCAGAAGAAAAAGAAAACATTTTATCATAAGGACATTTATTACAGCTCAACTTACAATCAATCACCAAAATGT
>CAUYPK010102510.1:0-10326 GCA_963574355.1 Loris lydekkerianus
CATACAGAACAGACAACCCAGCCCTTTGTGGTTCATCTCCATTGTTGTCTATCTCTAAACAAGATATTCTTGGTTTAGAAAGGTGTGTACGTACTTTACTGGATTAACTCTGATAAGGCATCTTTACCTTTTGTCTTCCTTGTTTTTGGATTATTTCTATCTGATGAGTTTGGGTATATAAGAATGTAAATAAGACGGCCATTTACTGCTGTGCCTGAGCGAGCACCAGCCATCCCTTAATAAATCATTCATTTCATCTGCAGTGTCTGCCTCCGTGTCTCTGACTAGGCCATTGCACAGCAACAGCTTTCTTTGGTGGTACTGCTTCTGCCAACATCACCAAGCACAGACTTAGGCAATATCCTATTGTCATCACAGTATACCATGCAAACTAGCTGCTGATCAAGGAACTAATTTTACTAAAAACAAGTATAGAAATCAGCTCCCAATTAGGGAATTGACCAATCTTATGAAATACTTCTTTACACAGAAGCAGCTGCTCTGCAGAAGGCCTATAGAAGACTCATATATGTAGCTGCAAGGCTACAACACCGTCTGCAAGGCTGCAACACCAACTCATAAGATTTAGTCCTTTTTTTGAATCAATGACTTGAAAGCCATGCTTCAAAATTCTATTGCCAAAATGCATAGTGTCAAAACTAGAGAACAAAGAGGGAAACAGATTCTCTCACTGACATACCCAATAATCCATTCATTATATTCTGTCTTCTTATTCTCAGAATTTTGAGCTCTGTCAGTCTAAAAGGCTTCCCAAAGAAGACATGACTTAACATGAGTAGGCAACATTTGTCCTGGTTACACGGCAGCTGACACTGACTGAATGAACAAGGGAAGAAAAGCGATTCTTTTCCAGCTATCAAGGGGAAATAGACACCATTAAGACTGAGATAGCTATGCCTGGAATTCTCTTGGACACATTTAATTACTTCAATAGGAGATGTTAATTAATGACCACACTAATGCAATAAAGGCAAAGTCACTAAAGACTCAGATGCTTTTATTCCTAATCCACTGAGGTGTTGGTTGAAAGAAAAAGGAGTTGGTATCAAGTGGTGGTAAATATTATGCGTATTTTATAGATAAGTAACTAGTTACTGAAAATAGGCCTGTACCAGCTATGCCTATTTTTTCTCATTAGAGAGGAATTACAAACATATGCTACATAATCCCTTCTTAGGGACTAGGTAAAAACAAAACAAAAAAGAAAAAGAGGTACATTTAAAAACTGGCAATCATAGCTGATAAGAAAGTTTATTATTAGAAAGATGCTCCTACTTACAATATAGACACACTAGTATAGTACACATGCGTCCCTTCTCTGAAAACCTGACTCCAAATCATCACTGTGGTCCACTGACACCTAGCTATTTAAGCTTCTTAAGAAGGCTGCTCTTTAAATCTAAGGAAAACCAATTTAAATGATGTTGGCTATGAGGAAAATTCAGGATAAATCTTGACCTTAAAGAAGAATGAATATCCCTTGTTCTTACCCTGAACCTAGATACACTTTCCCTGAATATCCTATTTCTATTAGTGTCTACAATAAATCTAACAGAGGAGAAGGCAAACTTATTTTTTGCATCTGCTTTTCCAAGATCTATTTGCCTCTGAGCTAGGCATGAGACTCAAAGTACTTAGCTTTGTGAACTTTCCTAAAACCTTCCAGTATAAAACTTCCCTTCTTGAAACAAAGCAAGAGCCAATATAGTTAGAAAGTTAGACTTTTAAATTAAAAATTACAGACTGGAACCTGAGAATGGCTGCTGCCATGATGGAAAAGAAGCATTAGACCACTCACCTGGATATCATTCAATCCAAAATCTCAACTTGTTCTTGTTACCTTGGTTTCCTGAAACACCACCAATGCTGCTATGTGGTGAAAAAAAAAGAGGAAGACAGAACTGAACGAGCGATCAGCTCACTCACAGTGAGTGACTCTTATCAACACAGAAAGTCAAGCTGAGGCAAGTCACTACCAGCAATAAACAGTGGCGTGAACATCCATGTAACAGCTGAACTTCTAAGTGAAGGAAATCCCCTGTTAAATATCACCTTACAAAATTCAAATTGGTATTTTTTTACAGCTTTATTGAAGTATGATTAAAGAATAAAAACTGCAAATATTTACGAGGTACAACTTGGAATTTTGAATCAATGACTTGTAAGTAATGCTTCAAAATTCTATTGCCAAAATGCATAGAGTCAAGACTGGAGAGCAAAGATGGAAGCAGTTTCTCTCACAAACATACCTAATAATCCATATATTATACTCGGTCTTCTTATCCTCAGAATTTTGAGCTCTGTCAGTCTTCAAGGCTTCCCAAAGAAGAAATGACTTCACATGAGTAGGCAACATCTGTCCTTGTAACTTTTCATATATATTCAGTGAAATAATTAGGAAAATAACATATCCATCTGTCCTTGTGACATTTCATATATATTCAGTGAAATAATTAAGAAAATAACATATCCATTACTTCACATAGTTATTTCTTTTTCTGTGTTAACACATAAGAACTACTCTGTCAGTAAATTTCAAGTATATATCATTGTTTAACTATAGTCATATTGCTGTCCATTAGAGCTCTAAAAGTTATTCATCTTTGTAACTCAATGTTTGTACCATTTCACCAACATCCTCCCATATCCTCCTCTTCCCAGAACCCGGCAGCCACCATTCTACTCTCTGCTTCTGTGACATCTATTTTATATTCCACATGCAAGTGTGATCATGCAGTCTTTCTGTGACTAGCTTATTTCACTTAGCATAATGTCCTCAAGTTTCATCCATATTGTTGCAAATGAAAGGATTCCTTTCTTAAGGCTGAATGATACTTCATTGTAAATATGCATCATATTTTCTTTATTCATTCATTTGTTGATAAACACAGGTTTTTTCCATATCTTGGCTACTGTGAATAGTATTATAATGAACATGGGGGTGCAAATATCTCTTTGACATACTGATTTAATTACCTTTGTGTATATGTAGCCAGAAGTGGGATTGTTGGATTATGTGGTAGTTTTACTTTTAATCTTGTGAGAGGCTGCCATCCTGTTTTCCATAATACCTATACCAATTTACATTCCCATCAAAAGTGTATAAGCAATCCACATCCTCTCTAACAGTTGTTATCTATAATTGGTGATAGCCATTCCAACCTTATTGTCGTTTTCATTTACATCCCCAAAGATTAGTGATGCTGAGCACCTTTTCATATGCCTATTGGCCATTTGTATATTTTTGTATACAAAAATATTTGTATATTTGTATATTTCCTTTTTTAAATTTTGGATTAATGTAAGGGTATATATGATTAGGTTACATTGCTTGCATTTGTAAGATAAAGTCTGAGTTGGAGTTGAGTCCTTCACCCAGAAGTGTGCCATATACCCCTACATTGTACCTGTTATGTGGGAATTTACCAAGCCCCTTCCTCCCTCCCCCTACCATCTTTCTTGAAAGGAATTGTGTAATTTTCTAATGTGGGCTGTAGTTGTTGATCTACTCATTTTCACATGATATTGAGCACAAGGGATGTTTACTTTTCCATTCTTGAGACACCTTATTTAGGAGATTGTTCTCCAAATCAAACCATCTTTTTTAATGACTGAAGAGTATTCAACTGTGTATTTTCTTTTAAGAAATGTAAATATAGGTTATTTGCTCATTTTTTAATTGTGTTATTTGGTTTTTCTGCTATTAAAATATATGTATTTCTTATATTTTTTGGATATTATCCCTAATCAGATGTACAGTTTACCAATATTTTCTTCCCCTCCATAGTTTGCCTTTCACCCTGTTGATTATATCCCATGCCGTGCAGAAGCTTCTTGGTTTTATGTATATTTTGCTTTTGTTACCTTTGCTTGTTATGTCATATTCAAAAATCAATGCTCAATGTCAAGAAATTTTTTCTCTGTTTTCTTCTAGGATTTTTATGGTTTTAAGCCTTATATTTGTCTTCAATCTATTTTCAGTTTATTTTTGTGTAAGGTAAATATCCAGTTTTTTTCTTTTTTATCTAGATATACAGTCTTCTCAACATCATGTTAAAGAGACTATACTTTCTCTTTTGTTTATTCTTGGAACTATTATCAAAGATCAGTTGACTGTAAATATGTAAATTTAGTTGAGGTCTTGATTATGTTCTTATGGCCTCTGTCTTTTTATGGCAGTACCATACTATTATGATTACTGTAACTTTCCAAATATATTTAAAAATCAGAAAGTCAAATATTTTTAGCTCTATTCTTCTTGCTCAGGATTACTTTGGCTATTTGGGGTCATTTGTGACTCCATATAAATTTTAGGATTTTTTTTGTTCTATGTCTATAGATAATTCTATTGGGATTTTGACAAATATTGCATTGAATCTATAGATTACTTTGGGAGCTATGGGCATATTAACTATATTAATTTTCTCAAGCCATAAACATGAATGTGTTTTCACTTACTTCTTTTTAATTTCTCTCATTGGTGTGTTTTAATTTTCAGTCTTTCACCTTCTTGGTTACATTCATTCCTAATTATTTTATTCTTTTTGATGTTACTGTAAATAAGATTTATTTTAAAATTTATTTCTTGGTTTGTTTGTTGTTAGCATATAAAAGCACAAGTGATTTATGTATGCCAAATTTATATCCTTAAATTTTACTAATTTCTTTTTGTTAATTCTACAAATAATTTTATGTATTTGGGGTTTGGTTTTTAGGGTTTTCTACATACATGATTATTTTATATCCAAACAGAGAGCATTTTACTTCTTCCTCTCCAATTTTGATTGCATTTGGTTCTTTTCTTTTTTCTAATTGCTCTGGCAATTGTAGTACTATGTTGAACATAAGTGGCAAGAGTGGGCATCCCTGCCTTGTACCAGATTTTAGAGGAAAAGCTTTCAGTTTTTACCCATTGATTATGATGTTAGTTGTGCATTTTTATATATTGCCTATATTATGTTAAGATATAAGAAACAGAGCATCCCGACAAAAAGTACATGAACAGATGACTTGAACAACACTGCTGACTAAATGGACCTAACAAACATAGAACTTTTCCATTCAACAGTAGAGGAATACATATTCTTCTAATGTACACATGGAATGTTCTCTAGGATAGATTACATATTAGGTCACAAAACAAGTCTTATCCAATTCATGAAGATTGAAATCATTCCGAATATTTCTAACTGCCACAAGAGAATAAAACTAGAAATCAGTAACATCAAGTAAATGAGAAAATACATAAATACGTGGAAAAAAAAAATAAGTCATGAGCAACCATCTTATCAAAACAGGAAAATTTTAAAATATGTCAAGACAAACAAAAATGTAAGCACACATACCAAAATTTAAGAAATAAAGGAAAAGCAGCACTAAAGAAATTTATAATGATAAAGATCTGTATTAAAAAGAAAGAAACAACCCAAATAAACAAAAAAGAAGACCATTTCACCAGAGCATGTCATACAAGCCCTAGAAAGTTTGGGCTTTGGCTCTTACATCACTCAAGTAAAAGAAATCTTACAAGAATACAAGATGGTAGCATTAAAAAGAAGAAAAGCCAGTTCTTGTTTGGAAAACCTTGCCATTCCTAGAAAAATTACTGAGACAACAAGAATTATTTGCAAAAGCTAGACAACAACAAGGACAACTGGCCCAACAGGAATGGCTTAAAGGGCAGCAAGCTTCCCAACAAGCCCAGCTTGCTGCTGTCTCAGCCAATGCATCTGATTAGGCAGCATCTTCTCAGGATGGAGACAATGTTGGTACCTGAAATTCACAAGCTGAGTTTCTATTTCCTCTATAAATGTTTTTCTCTGCACACACACACACCCAAAAAAAAACAGTAAAAGAATGCTTATCTGCAATTTTGTATATATCTTGGTGGACTTGCCACTGGATTTGTAGGAATGTCTGCTGTTAAGGTTCATCTATTGTGTGCTATACATGCCTGTTTGAACTGTTGAAAATTTAAGGTTTAGTATTTTTCAGTTTTGAATTTGTAATGTTGTTTATGAAATTTTAGATAGTGATGAGTCCTTTATTTGATCAATAAACAGTGTTACAGAAAACTTCAAGTTTATAAAAATACAGTGAATTTTTTTTTCTTTTTCTTTTTTATTGTAGGGGATTCATTGAGGGTACAGAGAACCAGGTTGCATTGATTGCATTTGTTAGGCAAATTCCTTCTTATAATTATGTCCTACCCCCAAAAGGTGCATCACACACGGTGACCTTCCCCACCCCCGCCCTTCTTCCATCTTTCTGCTCTCCTCTCCCCCTCCCCCCACCATATACTAAGTCATTAATTAGTACTCTCATATCAAAATTGAGTACATAGGATTTTTCCTTCTCCATTCTTATGATGATTTACTAAAAATAATGTGTTCCACTTCCATCCAGGTTAATACAAAAGATGTAAAATTGCTATCTTTTTAATGGCTGAATAATATTCCATGGTATACATATACCACACCTTGTTATTCCATTCCTGGGTTGGTGGGCATTTAGGCTGTTTCCACATTTGATGATTGTAAATTGAGCTGTGATAAACAGTCTAGTGCAAGTGTCCTTATGGTAAAAGGATTTTTTTTCTTTTGGGTAGGTGCCCAATAATGGGATTGCAGGATCAAATGGGAGGTCTAGTTTGAGTTTTTTGAGAGTTCTCCATACTTCCTTGTAAAGAAGCTCTAAATCTGCATTTGCATTTCCTCTGTTCTTTTGACTGAACTAAAAATTGGGAATTTAAATTATTTGGGAGGATGCTAGGTGAATCAGTAGACATTGTATCAGGCTGGTGAAACGAGTCAGTTCTAGCATATTTTAAAATGAGTGTGTGTGTGTGTGTGTGTACATATACATATGTTATATACACATACAGGCAATAATATATGTGCTCAGATAAATATACTTGTTTAGAAAATCTCAGAACAAAACATTAAAAAAGTAGGAAGGAGTATGTTCAATAGTAGTTATACAAATTTGGTGGGCTCTTTTTTGTTTGTTTGTTTATTTTGTGAAGAGGTAAAAACTAAATTTTTAATAGCATAATTCATCCTGAGCTGTGCTATGGGCATTTAAGAGTCTGCCAAGTTTTGAGGACTGTCATGATGCTTACTGTTTCACTTCAGTTCAATAATCGTTAGTAGTATTACTTGCTTAGTCCATCCATGCTTATGTTAATCAAATATATAGGTGGGACTTCTAAAACAATTGCTTGGGTTCTGTTGGTTTAACTGAGGCTCATGAATATTTAAATCTTTGCTGGGGAAGAGAAATAAAAGTTAATGAACTTGCATGCTATGAGAAAGGGATTTTCTTTTAATTTAACTGGTGATTATTGCATTGCTTTTGCATTTTCTTGACTAGATGGCCTTTTGAAATGGCATCATTGTCAGCTCAGCACCTGTAGCACAGGGGTTATGGCACCAGCTACATGCACTGAGGCTGGCAGGTTCAAACCTGGTTGGGGCCTGCTAAACAACAACTGCAACAACAACCAAAAAAATAGCTGAGTGTTCTGGTGGGTGCCTGTAGTCCCAGCTACTTTGGAGACTGAGGCAAGAGAATTGCTTAAGCCCAAGAGTTTGAGGTGGCTGTGAGCTGTGACACCACCACATTCTACCAAGGGTAACATAGTTAGACTCTGTCTAAAAAAAAAAAAAAAAGAAAAAAGAAAAAAAAGAAAAGAAAAGAAAAGAAAAGAAAAAAGAAAGAAAGAAAGAAAGAAAGAAATGGCATCATTGTCTCCTTCATCATAATTGAGTGATAGATAGCTTTTAAAAAAGATTGGTTTTGTTTAAGAAGTGTCATAACTGATCAGCCCTGTGTGAAACATAAATAGTTTGAATTTGCTTGTTAAAAGACAGAAACTTTAATTTGGTTCTAATAAATACAGTAGTGATTATAGGACTCCAGCATGTTGAAGAAATGGCATAGTATTTATATTCTGAAAACAGAGATATCATTTAAGATAGTATGAAGCAAATACATTCTCATATCAATTGCCAAATAATTTAAATTTCTATATTCACCAGGCCCTAAAATAGATTGTGGCTGCCAGGATTCCAATTTTAACTAGAGAGTTAAATAAGTAAAATTTTCTAAGTATTATATTTCTTATAGTCATATTTTTCAGTTTAAGAAAAGGGGAAATATATATTTATTAATTCCATGTAATAGAAGCAATCTCATTTTATGGGTACAGCATTATCAAAGCCAGACAAAGACACCACAAGAAAAGAAAACTACATGCCAATTTCCCTAATAAATATAGGTATAAAAATCCTCAATAAAATACTAGCAAACTGAATTCAATAGCACATTAAAAAGATCATCCACTCATGGAATGTAAGGATAGTTCAATATAAGTCAAACACTAATTGCTCTGCACCACAGAAAGAGTAAAAGGTAAAAACCACCTCATTATTTTGATAGATGAAAAAAAGAATTTCAACCTCCATTCATGAAGTTTAGTAAGGCATTTTCCCAAAAAAGTAGTACTCCTTCTAAGATAAGATAATAAAATCTCTCACCAATAAAATAAAAAATATTTTATTATTTTTTTCTTGAAACTGATGTTTACAACTTACACAAAATTTGAACTGGATATGGCTGGGTTATAGATATAAGAAAACTGGAAGTTGATAAGAAGTTACCAGTCACTGGGTGGGACAGCAACTTTGACACATGCAAAGTGAATCATGCAAGCTCAGGCAGAGCCTAATCTTCAAAATACATAGCAGTGGACATTAAACACTATTTCTGGAAGAAGACTGCATATTAGACCATCCTCCCTATCCAAAAAGTCTACTAGGAATGTGCTTATTCCACTACTTAGGTTGCAGTAAAGGTGAGGCTAAGAGCTTTGTAAGAGTACAAATAGAGGCAGAAAGAAGGCAAGGCTCCAGAGGGCTCAGCAAGGGCAAGAAGGCAAAAGCCTAACCAAAGACCCCAAAAGAACACGTGAAAACTTAAGAAGTCCCCATGAAAGAAGAATGTAAGTTATAGAGAGAAGTGTAGGCACTCAGACAAGACATAAAATTTGACCTCAGTGTGTGTTCTTGATATACACAAAGATGGTGAAATAGGAGTGAGGGATCCAAGATTAGTATCTATACCTACATGTGTTATGAGTTTGGTATTTGTGTGTTACATAAGCACCCTTATCATTATATATCACTGTGAAACATCATTTCAAGAAACTACTAAAGCTTTCTGCCATATGACCTATTTTGTCTGATATTACAACAATTATATTGCCTTTCTTTTGATAACTTTCTACACATGCTATCTTTATTCTTACTTTTGCTTTGAACCTATTGTGTATCCTCCATGCTCATGGCTGGGAACAATCAACATTGTTAAAATGTCTATACTACCCAAAGCAATATATAATTTTGACACAATCCCTATTAAAGCTCCACTGCCATATTTTAAAGATCTTGAAAAAAAACAATACTTCATTTTATATGGAATCAGAAAAAAACCTTGAATAGCCAACACATTACTCAGAAATAAAAACAAAGCAGGAGGAATCACGCTACCAGACCTCAGACCATACTGCAAATCAATAGTGATCAAAACAGCATGGTACTGGCACAAAAACAGAGAAGTAGATGTCTAAAACAGAATAGAGAACCAAGAGATGAATTCAGCTACTTACTGTTATTTAATCTTTGACAAGCCAATTAAAAACATTCAGTCGGGAAAAGATTCCCTATTTAACAAATGGTGTTGGGTAAACTGGCTGGCAACCTGTAGAAGACTGAAACTGGACCCACATCTTTCACCTTTCACCATTAACTAAGATAGACTCTAACTGTATTAAAGATTTAAACTTAACACATGAAACTATACAAATACTAGAAGAGAGTGCAGGGAAAACCCTTGAAGAAATTGGTCTGGGCGAGTATTTTATGAGGAGGACCCCCGGGCAATTGAAGCAGCTTCAAAAATACACTACTGGGACCTGATCAAACTAAAAAGGTTTTGCACAACCAAGAACACAGCCCTCAGAATGGGAGAAGATATTGGCAGGTTATGTCACCGACAAAGGTTTAATAACCAGAATCCACAGAGAATTCAAAGGTATAAGCAAGAAAAGAACAAGTGATCCCATCTCAGGCTGGGCAAAGAATTTGAAGAGAATCTTCTCTGAAGAAGACAGGTGCGCGGCCTACAGACATATGAAAAAATGCTCATCATCTTTAATCATCAGAGAAATGCAAATCAAAACTACTTTGAGATATCATCTAACTCCAGTAAGATTAGCCTATATCACAAAATCCCAAGACCAGAGAT
>CAUYPK010102513.1:0-21117 GCA_963574355.1 Loris lydekkerianus
ATGACATGGAGTTCCTATTACTATTAAGATTTGGTTGGAGTAAAGTATCTCAAGAATGGAAGAAAAAGTATCCAATGTACTCAGCCCTACTATGAAACTAATTTATGGCTTTCACATGAAAGCTACAACCCAGTTATAACCTAAGAATATGGGGAAGGGGGAGAGGGAGGGGAGGGAGGGGGAAGGTGGGCAGAGGGAAGGGGGTTGGTGAGATTACACCTGCGGTGCATCTTACCAGGTACATGTGAAACTTACTAAATGTAGAATGTAAATGTCTTAACACAATAACTAAGAAAATGCCAAGAAGGCTATGTTAACCAGTGTGATGAAAATGTGTCAAACGGTCTATAAAACCAGTGTATGGTGCCCCATGATTGCATTAATGTACACAGCTATGATTTAATAATAATAAAAATAAAATAAAAAAGATTTGGTTGGAAATTAAGAAGTGTGGAAAGAGATGCTGTGAGTTCCTTGGAGGCAAGGATGTGACATTTTATTTGTCTTCTGTTTGGCATTTAGTAGATTCTCAAGGAGTATTTTCATTGAATTGAATTCTTAGAGCAGTAGTTCTTAAAATGTGGTCCAGAGACCCTAAGGGTTTTAGAGACATTTAGGATTTTCATGAAGTCAAAACTATTTTCATAATAACACTAGGATGTTATTTACCCTTTTTAGTCTCATAAGCTTACGGTAAAAATTTTCAGAGGCTCTGTGGCATGAGATATCACAACGGATTGAATCAGAAGCAGATGGGACAATCCAGTTGTCTTCTGTGAAGCCAGATATGGAAAAGATTTCCAAAAATGTGGCTCAGCGCCTGTGGCTCAAGCAGCTAAGGTGCCAGCACATACACCTGAGCTGGCGGGTTCGAATCCACCCTGGGCCTGCCAAACAACAATGATGGCCGCAACAAAAAATAACCGGGCGTTGTGGCAGCGCCTGTAGTCCCAGCTACTTGGGAGGCGGAGGCAGGAGAATCGCTTGAGCCCAGAAGTTGGAGGTTGCTGTGAGCTGTGACGCCACGGTACTCTACTCAGGGCGACAGCTTGAGGCTCCGTCTAAAAAAAAAAAAAAAAAAAAAAAAAAAGATTTCCAAAAATGTAAAATAACATCAATCTTCTCACTAAATTTTTGTTTGGGAAAATATAGTTCTTTTTAATAAATTTTACTTATGGTAGCCTGTTATGAGCTTCTAATTGTTATTTTTAAATGAATCAATGAATTAGTATTTTTAAATTTTCTCAGGTTTGATTTCTAGCATAGTAAATATTGATAGATATAATCTATTTAAACAAAAGCTCCTTCGAATCAATTATTTTTAAGAGTATAAAGGCGTCCTCGAGAATCTCTGTCTCAAGGACTGGAATCCATAAGTTTTCCCTCCTAAGAACCCATCCAAACCAAATTTTTAAAATGTTCCAGGGTTTTGGTATATTCAGATATCATCTCAAATGCTTCTTGTTTCTGAAATAATCTGCCATCATTATCATTATCACCAAGTGTAATTCACAGTTACGAATGCACACGATGTTGGTGAGCAAACACACAAGAGATACTTGTCTGTGGTCCTGGAAATGTTGCCCAGAAATGGAGCTAGGGGAATGTAATACAGACATATAGGTAACGGAAAGATGCATTTTTAATGCCTCAGTAAGTGTACTTTAATAAATATAATCAGAAGGATTATTCGGTTATAAACTTTCTCTATCTCTGCTCATTCCTTAAGTCAACCAAAAGCATAACAACGTGTGGTGTATCCCAGAATGTATGAGAAAGAGGTTCTAGGTCAAGTAACTGGGGATTCCAGGGTCCATTGGACAAAGCAGACTGCATTTATGCAACCATCTCAGAGGCTTTTTGATCACCTTATTTCTAACTTTCTCAAACCATGAAAATCCTTTTCTTTTCTTTTCTTTTTTTTTGAGACAGAGCCTCAAGCTGTCGTCCTGGGTAGAGGGCTGTGGCATCACAGCTCACAGCAACCTCCAACTCCTGGGCTCAAACGATTCTCCTACCTCCGCCTCCCAGGTAGCTGGGATTACAGGCGCTGGCCACAATGCCCTGCTATTTTTTTGGTTGCAGCCGTCATTCTTGTTTGGCAGGCCCAGGCTGGATTTGAACCTGCCAGCTCAGGTGCATGTGGCTGGCACCTTAGCTGCTTGAGCCATAGGCGCTGAGCCAAAATTCTTTTCTTTTGCAAAACATTTAGCAGAACTTGCATCCCTAAGATATTCTGGGTAATGGTGTTTTATATATATATATGTACACATGCTACTACTGACATGTTTAGCAAGTTTTGGTTGTATGTACCTAGGTTTCAGAGAACAGGATGTGATGAAAACCATAATTCTATTTTTTTATTAAATCATAACTGTACATTAATGCATTTATGGAGTACAATGTGCTGATTTTATATGCAATTTGGAAGGCTTACATCAAACTGGTTAACATAACCTTTGCCTCACTTCTTTGTTGTGACAAGACATTTATTAAAAGGGCGGCGCTGCCTGTGACTCAATGAGTAGGGCGCCAGCCCCATATACCAAGGGTGGCAGGTTCAAACCCGGCCCCTGCCAAACTGCAACAAAAATAGCTGGGCATTGTGGTGAGCACCTGTAGTTCCAGCTACTCAGGAGGCGGAAGCAAAAGAATTGCCTAAGCCCAAGAGCTGGAGGTTGCTGTGAGCTGTGACACCACAGAACTCTACCAAGGGCAACAAAGTAAGACTCTGTCTCTAAAAACAAACAAAAAGACATTTATTAAAACCATACTTGTCCAGTCGCGCCTGTGGCTCAAAGGAGTGGAGCACTGGCCCCATATGCTGGAGGTGGTGGTTTCAAACCCAGCCCTGGCCAAAAACTGCAAAAAAAAAAAAAAAAAAAAAATTAAAACCATACTTGTTATTACATGGATTTAGATGACAAATCGCAAGCTCTAAATCTGAAACATAACCCTGATCAATTGGAGCCTGCTAAAACATGATTCTTTTACAAAGCAGGTACAAGACATCTGAGATCAGCACTATACACGGATCTTCGTACAGTTCATCCCCTATTCCTCTGTATGACATTTGAGAAAATTCTGGCAGATTTCTGTTAAGGCTACAGGTTGTATATTGTCTCTCTCTCTCTCTTTTTTTTTTTTTTGCAGCTTTTGGCTGGGGCTAGGCTTGAACCCATCACCTCCAGCATATGTGGCCAGCGCCCTACTCCTTTGAGCCACAGGCGCCACCCTGGTTGTATTGTCTCTTAATGGAAAAGACAGGAAGTTGACAGAAGCCATATGTTTCAAAGAGTTGAACAGCAACAATTCCCTCTGGGGGGTGTAATGGAAGAAGCTGGATGGCAAAGAGCTCATTTAAAGGATAATAAAGTGTAAAGCACTCTGAGAAGTGTTGATGGTAAGACCTCAACCCTACAAGCTTATAAGCAGGCCCACACTTTTATTTATAGTGACATGAGTGACATTTATCTGCCTTTCACTAGAACATGTAATCCACTTGTCAAAGTGTGTCTTAAATGGAGACCTGATTTCTGGTCCGAGTTGGCGGGCTTCGAATACAAATGTGACTGCCCTGGGTGAAGTTCCTGATTGGGGGGGAAAAAGTCATTGAGATACGAAATCACCAGGTAATGATACTGATTCAATTTCACTTCGCCTGAAAGAGGATGTTGCATGAAGAAGGTCTTTCTTGGCTTTGCGCTAGAAATTATAACCTGTCCATTAAAGCAGGGACGAAATGGATTACAGAGGGGGTTCACAAACCTGCACATCTCCCAACTTAGTTTCTAAATGCAATCATGATAGAATTGAGGATGTCTCTTCTGTATCCCAATTGTTAACCCAGTCTAGTTTTAGGAACTGAAAATCAGGATGAATCAAGGGCAGGTAGCTACAAAAATTTCCTGGCTGCTCTGATTAAGGGACTATGGGTTTCAGAGAACTGGGAGACCTGCTCTGGTTAGTATTCTCCTAAGGAGCCTGTCATCTAGATAAGGAGATAAGGCATAAATACATTTAAAATTAAATAGCTATAAGCAATCTGAATAGCAGCTCCAAGGGGGACATAGCCATAGGTGTTTTACAAATAAACAGAACTTACTAGAAGAGTTCAAAAGAGGGAAAGAAGAAAAGGTTACTATAGGTGAAAAGCCAAGGTGGAATTCAGGAAGCAGTGGGAGTTAAAATCAATGTGGATCAGACTCTGTATTATAATCTCCCTGCAACTGTAAGGTCTTCCCTAGAAGGGCTGTGGTCTTTTGCCTTTGTATCTCCAGAGTCCTAATGCCCAGTATATAATAGGGGTGGAAAATATATTTGCACAGTAGATGAGTTGATCAATTCTACCCTTCTCTGATCATTTTTTTATTACAGTCTAGGCTATTTATATCATACGACCCAAGTATATGCAGTAAATGAACTACTGAGATGAAATGCAACTTTTCTTAGTCAAGGAAAATTTTATGCGCAAGGAAAATTGGCTATGTCAAGAAATTTTATATGAATCTTTTTGTCAAGGAAGACATGAATTCAAATATTCATGGTGATTTTAAGGAGCAGACTGTGGGAGGGAGTTCAGAGTTGTTTTCTTTTGCCTAGACTGAAAATTGCCCAAAGAACCTAAGAATTGGCTCATTTCCCTCTCCCCACCCCACACCCTAAATTAAAACCTGAATGAAAACTGATAGCAGTAAAACGTACACTCTAAGGAAGTGTGCATCCAGTAAAAAGAAATGAGTGTAAAAGACAAGTATTAATTTGTAAGGTATAAAGAAAAAAATGAAAAATTACTTTTGATTCTCCCACCATATTTTTCCATATTCTTTCATTTATGTGTATAAATGTGTGTATATATATAATGTACACACACACAAGGTGGCCATAAAGTCCATGTGCAATTTAAAATAGTGTGAAATACATATATATGTATAGGAAATGTAGTAATGTTACACATGATGTTTTGTAATCCTTCTTTTATTAAACTTAACACATCATGGGTCAAAAAAAAAACAGTGTTGATGGAGGAGAAAGATAAATAATACTTTTCCTAAAATGATGTATCATTCCTTAACCACAGACCCTGGTGGCCCAACTCTCTTCCTCCCTCTCTGTCTCTCTCCCCTTCCCTCCCTCTCCTCCACTTACTATCCCTGTGCTTCAGTGGCCACTTCATCTATTCTCCCATCTGTGTTCTTAAGCACAGGCCTGTGTCGCAGAACTGCACCTCACCTCCGAGTCTCTTCTGTTCCCTCCTCTTTGCCTTGTTTAAAGCTGTGTCCAGATGCAGTTCTCTTATTTAACCAATCAACTTCATTTTGGTATAATTTACACACATTAAAATGCATCTGTAAGGTAAAATAAGTTTTGTTTTTTTTTTTGAGACAGAGTCTCACTTTGTCACCCTCCGTAGTGTACTGTGGCGTCACAGCTCACAGCAACCTCAAACACTTGGGCTCAAGCAATTCTCTTGCCTCAGCCTCCCTTGTAGCTGGGACTACAGGCACCAGCCACAATGCCCAGCAATTTTTAGTTAGTTTGTTTAGCAGGCCGGGGCCAGGTTTGAAACCACCAGCCCCGGTGCATGTGCCCGGCACCCTAACCACTGAGCTACAGGCACCAAGCCAGGTTCAATACGTTTTGACAAATGTTTACGCTTGGGCAACCACCACTACAGTCAAGATGCAGAGTGATTTCATCACTTCCAGAAAGGTCCCTTGTGCTCTGTGACAGTGGAAACTCCTTCCCAGCCTCTGACCTCAGGCCATATTGATCTGTTTTTTAGAGATTAGTATTTTTGAGTTTCAAATCACTTAGTCTTTGTCTGCCTCTTTTTTCTTAGTACAATATTTTTGACACTGTTTAATGCTGTGTGCGTCAGTAGTTTTTTCACTGCTGTGAGGTATCGAGAGATGCACCATAGATTGCTTGCCCGTTGACCTGCTGTTTCCAGTTGTCTAGAATAAAGCTGCAATGGACATTCATGTGCAAGTCTTTTTGTGGAAACACATTTTCATGTCTTTGAACCAAACACATAGCAATACGCATTGCTTGGTAGATATAAAGATACTACCAAACCATTGTCAACATACTCGTACCATTTTACCTAAACATATGCTTGATGATTGTAAGAGTGACCTCTGTGAGCATTACAGTCATTGTCAAAAACCATGGCAGCTTCTCTGATTTCTGCGAAGTGGAATTCACACTCGTGGGTCCCGCCTCCTGGGCTCACTACCACCCGCCCTCACTTTGCTGCCTCGCGACTGCCTTCCCTCAAGGTGGTGCGTGTTCACTTCCCTCACTCACCACTGAAGTGAGCCGTACTGAGTGTCAGTGCTATGGGACTGTGGACGGACTCACACTGACCTGGCTTTTCTTTTAGCCCCACTGCCCAAGTGGCCTATGACATATAATTACCAAAAGGTCGGAGTTAGGGATTAACTGGATCAGAGTTAGGCACGCCAGTGTAGATGTGTGACTCACCGCATTCTTAAGACAAACTTCACAGACATTATTCATCGTGGAATTGTATTTGTCTCTAAGGAAATCCACACCAAACATGTTATCTAGGACTTTGGGAAATCTGCTTTTGAAGGGAAGGGCGTACAGAGGGCATTGTCTCTTGCAGATTCAGTCAACAAACACTTAATGAGCATCTGCTTTGAGCAAAGCTTTGCAAGAGACACAGATCTGTAGTGTCTCTCCAGGGTAGCTGAGAGGCATCACAGCAGACGAAAAGGGAAGAAATAGCAGAGGCTCTCAAAGAGCTGGAAGTGGACTAACGGGTTTTAACTGGACACAAACTGGAGAATTGGAAGGTACAGTTCATGATAATTACAAAGAGGAAAAGAAAAGAACGATGAAACCCACCCTGCCTCATTATTCATCCATTGCTTAAGCAAATCACTTAAATCACCCATTTGGTGATGATGAACTGGAATGAGGCCTGGGCCTATTGGACGCACCGTTGTGGGCAAGATTTGGTTCCATAGGTCCCCTGGGCACTTTCGTCCATAAGGTCCCCTGGGCTCAGCTTGTGGTTTGGTTAAGGTGATACGAATCATGAAGATGGAAACAAGTATAGGAGGAGGATGGGGGAGAAGAATTATGCATTTTTAAAATCACACCAATGGCCAATTTTGCTTAATAAGACAGTGCTATCAATTTGAAGGAGAAAATACATTACTAATTTAGTGTACAAAGCATGCAAGCACCATTTCTCCTGTTTTTTTTGTTTGTTTGTTTGTTTTGTTTTGTTTTGTTTTTTTGAGACAGAGTCTTCCTATGTCACCCTCGGTAGAGTGCCATGATGTCACAGCTCACAGCAACTTCAAACTCTTGGGCTTAAGCAATTCTCTTGCCTCTGCCTCCCAAGTAGACTTCAGGCGCCTGCCACAATGCCTGGCTATTTTCTTTTCGTAGCAGTTGTCACTGTTGTTTAGCAGGGCCAGGCCAGGTTCTAACCCACCACCCTCGGTGCATGTGGTTGGCGCCGTAACCACTGTGCTATGGGCACCGAGCCATTTCTCCTGTTTTTTAATCCTGATTCGTGCTGTTCCATGAAGGTCCATTCTCTTTTCTGATATAAATCTTCCACTTGAACTAGGTGTTTCTTTGTCCAAACACGTGTTTCTTAAATATAATCCTTCAAGAAACTTAAATAGGAACTAAAACATGAGATTAGACAATTGAGTTATGCAAAAATGAGTCATTATCTGGCTTCTGGCTGGCAGTGTGGGAGCCGCACATAGGCCAGCGTCAAGTGCGGCACCATAGAAGAATGCCTTCCATTAATCAGCGCTCTCAGAAGTGTAACAAACACAAGGGTCAAAAAGCTTTGCTTCAGAGGAATGGCAGGCACATGTTTCTATCTTCCTATCATGGAATCACCTGCGTAGAGAAAACTGGCTTAGAAATCTCCCTCTTTTATAGGCAGCACGTTAGCTTATGGTTAGAAAAAAAGGGGATATGATGACACCAAAAGACCAGCAATATTTTTTATGTGACTGATCCCATCACCAAAGTAAATCCAATGACCTAAAACATTTTCTAGAGAAAATGCATTTATTTTCTGTCTAGCACAAAGAGAACTCACAAAGTGTGAGCCTGACTGTTATGGGCCACTTCACAGAGTCAGTCTTCCTTCTGTCATCTCATTTGTTCCCACCCCGCAGTGCTGCCACGTGGGGAACACGCCTTTCCCAGAAGATGTTGGAGGGAGGAGGCAGCCTTCTGGGGAGGGCTAAGAGCCTGGAGCTTTAGCTCGTGGCCCAAGTCCCGGGGCCAGCTGCTACACCTGCTGCTGCGGGGCCTTGAACAAGCCTCTCATCTTTCTATCCCAGCGCCCTTACTCAGAAACCAGTTGCTAAACCAAGCCACCTATGAGGACCATGCTGGCTGTCATGGTTCAGGGTAAGATGCTACCCCCTTGTCTGAAAGCCTGTGACATCCATGGCCTCCAGCAGTCTGTTGGTCACCACTGTCGCTGGCTGTGTGGGCTCCACATGCCTTCCTCCTTCCAGCATTTAACTTGGCGCAGGTGCCCGGCGAGACTCAGCTTCAGGGTTAGGCTCTTTAGCACAGTGCTACCTCCCCTGGAGTTCACAGTTCTGTTGGGATGGCAGGTGGGGGGAGGGAGAGAGCAAATCAGTGGAAGGGCCACAGACTCTAACAGGCTGGGATGGGTGCTATGAAGTGAGATTAAACAGGGCAAAGGTCGGGGAATGACCCTGCAGTGGGGGCTGCATTTTCAGACCAGGGAGCCTGTTTCTTCATTTCTTACACGGGGGTGGAACTGACAGACTGCAAGGTGCACAGCTCTGACGTTCCAGCCAGTGAGCTCTGGCAATTACTGCCCAGAACTGTGCTGGTTCTAAAACGTATCTGACAATTCTGTGATCCTCTTCCCATCACTCTCACTGTTCCTATTCCTTTCCTTGACTGTTAACTGGCTTAGTCATTTGATTCCAGTGCAGAGACAGAAGGGACATGATGTGATTTCTGAGACTAGGTCAGATGACACGATACAACTCCCCCCTGCCTCAATCTCTCCGACCACCGCCACAACCCCTTTGCTTGTCCTTAGGACCCATTCACTGTGCCATGAGGAGGCCACATGTAGATACTCTGGCTAAGCTGCTCTGAGGTCCCAGCTGACGAGTGAATAAGCTTTTGGACAATCCTAGCTCTAAGCCTTCAAGTTTCCTAGCTGAGGCCTCTGACATCACAGAATATACTAACCCCACTATGCCCTGTCCAAGTTCTTGTCCTATAGAAATCTTGAGAGATAATGAATAGTTGTTTTGTGCAACTAAGTTTGGGAGTGAATTGTTATGCAGCAATAGATAACAGAAACAACAGCCACACAATTACTATTCAAAACATAGAACTTCTGTCACCCCAGCAAGTTTCCCTGGACCTCTTTCCAGTAATCCCCCTCCACTGGGAGACACCACTTTCTTCTTACAGCAGCAGTCATTGGCTATTTACTCAAGACAGGGAAGGCTCCCTGGGAAATTCATTTAGATTAGACACCTTCAGGGAGTAAGGAAGTTCACTTAGATTAGACACCTTCAGGGAGTAAGGAAGTGATTCTTCAATGTGGAGATCATGACATTTGGGCAGATCATGACATTTGGGCAGTAATGTGGCTGGAGAGTTCTGAGGAACAGAGGAGATTGTTTTTAGATCAAACTCTTGGGCTCAAGTGATCCTCTTGCCTCAGCCTCCCAAGTAGCTGGGACTAAAGGCACCCACCACAATGCCCAACTAGTTTTTCTATTTTTGTTAGAAACAGGGTCTTGCTCTTGATCAGGCTGGTCTTGAACTCCTGAGCTCAGGGATCCACCTGTCTCGGCCTCCCAGAGTGTTGAAACATTCTTTTAGTCATAAAAAGTTATTTTCTATGACATTAACACAGCTATACTAGCTTTCTTTTTTTACTTATCAGATATATCATTTTTTATCCCTTCTCTTTCTTTCAGATAAAAAATGGCCTTTGTTCTTTCTTTTCTTTCTTTTTTTTTTTTGAGACAAGAGTCTCACTGTGTCGCCCTTGGTGGAGTGCCGTGGCATCACAGCTTACAGCAACCTCAAACTCTCGGGGTTAAGCAATTCTCTTGCCTCGGCCTCCCCAGGACTACAGGCGCCCAACAAAATGCCTGTGTATTTTTTTTTTTTTTTTTTTTTATCAGCAAAGCTGGGTTCACACCAAAAGTCTTTAGCATCTGTTTGCTGGAACAGCAAGGAGGCGGAGAGGCTGATTCTGAGATGATTCTCTCTGGTCTAAACCCTTGGTACAGGCTGGGAAGGACAAGAGTGGGTCTGACACGGAGAAGCACACTCCCCAGCCCCACAGCAAAATGCATCTTCCTTTTATGACAGCTGTTTTCGGTTGGGTCAAGTAAAACCAGGCTTTGTCCTTAACCAGCAGACATGTTGCTTCCTCTCCAGACATTCTTAGAGTTTTTACGAAAATAGTCTTATCAGGCCTGGCATTGGAAGTTCTAGAAAGTGTTTCTACCTACCTCCTTACCTCATCCCAATGCAAGGGACTCAGTCACTAACAGTAAACCTGATAGGATGCTCACGCTTGGTAATAATCATGGCAAGGTGAGATAAACTGACACAGTGATGCCAAGTTTTCCACATTAGAATTGGCAATAACCATAAGCATTAGTCATATCACATGTTGGCAAGATACGGAAGAAAGGATAATTTCAAAAAATGTAGGGGAGAAAATTGATGCAGCCCTTTTGAAGGACAATTTGGCAAGTTCTATTGAAATTGCACAAGCATTCTCTCTCAGCATCTGAAGAAATGCCCTGTGCACTGGCGGCAGGCACTGGGGTGTTCAGGCATTGCCTTTCTACATGCAGTAGAAAGCGGGATTGCTTAGGTAGATAGGGTGTGTTTGTATGCAGAAATACTCTGCAGCAGTTTTTAAAGGCCGAGGTAGAGCTACAGGTAGTAGTATTTTATAATTTGTGGCACTTTTGTAACCAAAACCCTGAAACTTTAAATTCCCAAATGAAAGTGTATGTTTATAGGCTCAGCACCTGTACTCAGTGGTTAGGGTGCTGGCCACATGCTCTGGGGCTGGTGGGTTCCAACCTGGTCCAGGCCTGCTAAACAAAATGACAACAACAACAACAACAAAATAGCCAGGTGTTGTGGCCGGCGCCTGTAGTTCCAGCTACTTGGGAGGCTGAGGCAAGAGAATCACTTAAGCCCAAGAGTTTGAGGTTGCTGTGAGCTGTGATGCCAACGCACTCTACCCAGGGAGACAGCTTGACGCTCTGTCTCAAAATAAATAAATAAAAATAAAATAACCTTTTATAGAGAAAGTAGAAGAAAATGAAGCCAAATACTTATGGTGCTTGCTTGGGAAGGTAACACTTTTGTGTCTGTTTTCCTCTGTGTTTTCATTTTTTTAGAATATTTATATGGAAAAGGGACAATGGTGGAATAATCATATAATCAAGAAAAGAGACCCTCTAAAGCAATAGTATATGGTTCCCTACCTTTTGTTCCTATGCAAAATGAGTAATTAGAGCCCCATGAGGGCTAAGTAAGCTCTTAGGGGCTGAGCTGGACGCCTGCTAGCCACCCTGGCAAACACTGATTGCATTCTGAAGGCAAAAGATACAATTTATGAAGGGACTTGGGACTTAGGAAGATAGGATATTTATAAAATGGGTTCAAAGGTACTTGAACTAATTGGTGAAGTTTCCATTCTCCTTTACTCCTACAATTCTTTTGCTTCTATTCATTTATGATCTTTTTTTTTTTTTTTGCAGTTTTGGCCAGGGCTGGGCTTGAACACCCCCAGCATATGAGGTCCTTGCCTTATTCCTTGAGCCACAGGTGCCACCCTATGATCATCTTTAATTGAAAACCAGCTAAAAGCTTAACTCTTTTTTTTATTTTTATTTTTTTATTTTCATATATACATGTGTTCATTAGGCTTCCACTTTTTGCCTTCACAAAATTAAAAAGGTTTAAAATTTAACAATAACAATTTTTAAGATGGGGACCAGAAACAAAAAACTTAACTCTTGCAGTCAGTGGCAAGCGTCACTCTAGCACACGACTTGGTTCTTCTAGTCATTTCCTTGTTCCACCAGGACTTAGTTCAGAACATACCTGAGAGGAAAGTTTCTATCAAGTCACATGGTTCAGCCTCATACCTTCCCACGGCGGAGGAGCATGCTCAGAAGACAAGGTGCAAGGGGGAGGTGAGTTGATGTGCAGAGCGCTAGAGTGGTGGTTCTCAGAGTGTGGTCCCCACAGGAGCCTGTGAGAAAGGTCCCATCCTCAGTCCCACCCCAAGTGTTTAGATTTGAATCTCTGGGGCAGGCCCAGGAGCCTAGGATGTAACATGCCCTCCAGGAAATTCTGATGCCACTCACATTTAGGAACTGCAGCTCAGAGAAGGGTGGAGGATCAGAGACGTACCTAGAAACAAGCTGGTGGCTGCCCAGGACCCAGCGGGCCAGGGAGAAGGAGCGAGCAGCCCCCTCACTACAAGGGCTATTTCCTGCCTCAGGTCTTGCCTAGACATTCCAGGCCAGGTGTTCACTGGGGTGCCAGAACCAGGAGCAGAAGGCAAACACTCTGTGTGGGGCAGAGTCATCCTTCATTACCAGGATTCAGAGTCCAGGGAGGCAGGGAGATGGGCACCTGTCTGACTTGAGAGTGTGTCACGGGTCCTTGGCCCTCCCCAGATTACTGCCTTTCCCTACACACCACCTGCCCTCTCATCTCCGAAGGAAGGCCTCTGTGTTTGTCACTGTCTCGGCCTGTGCATCTGGTGTGCTTTCTTCAGCTCAGGGTCCCCATGTCCTTCACAGTGTTAGAACCAGGGGAGGATAGGCTGACATAATGAGCTAAATCACTAAGTGACTTTAACAGTGAATGAGGGAGGAGTGATTGAGACGGATTCTCCTCTTACAGTGCCAGAGTCTCCTGTGTTCACGGGAAATCCCCAGTGGGTGGTGACAGCCAAGGGCTGTTGCTATTGCTGGCACCAGTGGTTCCCTGTTTGGCATCTGATTCCATTTTCAGGTGTCAGCTCTTCTTGGGATGTTGATTTTCTCCTGGTTGAGTCTCATTGACAGGTAAAGATATGGGAACTTCAAAGCAGACAGCTGTGAAAAGCCTGGCAGAACATTCTTGTAGGGAAGGGGCCAGGGGCCATAGGGCTGGGGATGGGGTCAGGGAGCCAGAAGGAGGAGCTTCTCCCTGACCCCACTGACCCCTCACCCCCATCCCTGCACTACAGCTGTGGCCGCCTGGGAGAGGGTGGGGTAGCCAGAGGGAGGAGCTTCTCTCTGACCCCCACCTGGACTGGACTGTGGCTGCCTCAGAGTTTCTCTTTCTAACCACTAGGATGGTGGTAGATGGCCGTGACCCCAACCTGTAGCTGTAATAATATGTGACATGTATTTTTAAAGCTCAGAACAAAGCTTTTGCTGCCCCAGAAAAGGGACTGTTGTGTTTAGCAGATGGAGGCAAAGTTCTCGTGAAGGGGTCAGGAGTGGTCACGGACAAGCCTCATGAAGGGACCATGAACAGGGACCTGCTGCTCTTCTGGAGTCAGGCGCCAACGTCATCACACATTTTCTGAAAAGAGAGGCTTGGAGTGTCTTCTGCCTCAGCTTCTTTAGGAAATTATAAAGCTTGGAGCTGTGATGAGTGCTGCTCTGACCAGGGTGCCATGGGCATCCCCAAGAGCTCCCCACTTATTTAATCATGGGCTCAGGCCAAGACGAGCCTCCAAGGGGAAACTGCCAAGTCTCTTTTCTGCTCACTCCAGAGCAGGGCTCAAGAGTCCTACCAGGCTGAGAGGCTCTTCAAGGATCTCAAGTTTGCCCAGCAGAGACGATATGATATTGACCTTTCATTTTTAATCAAGGGTTGGTCCCCTGAGGCCCACAGAAGATCTGTCCTTTTGCCTTCTAGTCTCTCTCTCAGGTCTGCCGACACTCTTTCCTTGGGAGGAAATGGGAAAACATTTGCATTTGACTCTGAGGTCCTCATGATAGCCAGAGGGTCTTACAGCCTTCTGTCTTCTTAGGGTTTCCTGGGAGGGAGAGTGGAGGAGGGGAGCAGGCCAAACCCCTGTGGGCCCTTTACCCCCTCAGAGGATGTGCAGGCAGGGGCTCACAGCCTAAAAGTTCAAAAGCCCACCTTTGAAAACTTTTGCAAACAGCTGAATGTTTATTTCAATGAAATAATGACACCCCCTCGTGATGGAAATGCCGAGTTGAGCTCATCAGGATCTGTCAACATCCTTTCACACAGTGCCAGTAAGAAGCATAGGGATTTACTGGGCTCTGAAACAGATCATGCCCGCACCAAGAAGAAAAGAATTGGTGTGTGCACGCCTGGTTCTTCACACCGGAAACAAGTGTTTTTAATGCTGTGACTAGCGTTCCTAGGATCCCAAGTCCTGGATTCCTCTCTCGCTCTGGAAGTGTTCCACCTTCTCCTCCACCCACAGGGCAGGAAAGCCCTTGGTTACTTACCTTCTCTCTTTGGATACCACACTGCAAAAACGGTTTTACTGTCTTCCTCTCTCCCTGCCCCACCACTGCCCAGATCTCGCATTTTCTAAGCACCGCCCCCCAGAAGAAAGCATCTCTACTCAGAAAAGGTACACTGAAGGAGGCAGACGATTCCACAGGGGACATGCACAGCTAGGAGCTACAGAAAAATGATCTATCCAGAAATAAAGTAAGAGCATGAATAAGGCCCTTGAAGAAGCCAAGGTGCCAAATAGCGAGTACACAGGTGCTTAGAGTGCGCAAAGAAAAATAATACACGTGAAAGTACGTTCTAACCCAGAAGGGTCAGTTAGAACAGTGCCCAGCACAAACAAATGCCTGCTCGTACTGAGCTGCAGAATCTGTGAACAGGTGTTGCTCCCCATTCAGAGAGGAACAAAGACCCGGCCGGGGAGTAACCACGTAGTGACCAGAACCTCTGTCTTCAGTGAAATGCCTTTCAGGAATCCTTCGTGTCCATAAAAAACAGACGCCATGAGTAAACCTTAAGTGGCTCCTGAGTTAAAAAAAAAAAAATGCTATAAGAGAAGATTTTCATATAAAAAGAAAAATTAGAATATGGATTATATAGTGGATGGCATTATTGAATTAATGCTATCAGTCCTCAATGTGATAAAAGTATTGTGACGAGGTAGGAGCATCCTTATTTTTTGGAGATGCTGGCTAGAGGACTCAATTTAGGCCATCAGAAAATAAAACAAAATCATAGAGGAAAGGAGAGTGAAGGTGGCAGAGGACCCATGTGGTCTGCTCAGGACTCCGCTCAGAGTATGGAAAACACACTGTTTTGAATATCTATTGCTGCATCATAGACCAGCCCCAAACACAAAGGCCTAAAACAAGAATTACTGCTTCGTGGGGTATGGCCTGTGGTTCTCAGAAGGTCGGAGCTGAACAGAGAAAACTGCTGTGGGCGGGGTCCCTGGGTTCCCCTCCACCCGTCCTCTCCCTGTGGTTAGCTTACAGCATGGTGGTGTCCGAGTGGTTGGACTTCTTACATAACAGCTGGCTTTCCCTGAAGCACAACATTAGAAGTGGCCAGACCCTCACAGGGTGGAGGCCTGGAATTGGCACCGTATCAATTCTGCCACAAGTCACAGGGCCGGGCCAGCTTCCAAGGATTTATAAACCAGAAGGAGGAAAAGGAGAGGCTCCTGGCCTGGGCTGGGGGTGGGCACTAAACAGACAGTTTTCCACACTTGGGTTGAGCAGCTGTGGTCAGAGGATATGTCCTGTAGCAACCCCAGGAGAGATTATATTTCAAAATTCCTCAGCTCCTTGGTCATCCGGAAGCACCTCAGTTGAAAAGCAGTGATCACACTATTTTGTGAAAAAAAAGGGCAGGAGGGAAATAGGAATTTCCTTACTGCAGAATTTCTGCAAGAATTTATCAAGCTCACGTGCATTAGGGTTATAATATAAAGCATGTCCCAAACCTATCTGACCACAGTGCACACTTTTAGTTTTTAGAGATCATTTGGAACTTTAAAACTGTGAAGACTCCGGTTTGGATTCTTACCCTCCCACACAAGGAGGATGAGTTTCCCACCAGATCATAGTCTTGGATTTTCTGCTGACTGTCCTCAGTGCCACCAGGAACCTCCTCACTCGTCTCATGATGCACACTGGTAGTTTCTCTTTTCCCATATTCTCCGAAGGGAATTCACTGAGGTTCAGTTCAATGTCATGATAGGGTCAGAATGTGAGTCTAAGAAGCTTAACATGAGCTCTCTTGCAATGAGAAAATTCCAATTGCTTGCAGGTAAAAATGATATCAGGGTCACACACTTTCTTTGGCACACATGCCCAGAATGACTGGACCCCCAGCTGTCTACTTGATGACCTCTTATGGTCATCGAGTAGATAACCTCTGAGACTCAGCTCAAAGGTTACCTCCTGGGCAGCGCCTGTGGCTCAGTGAGTAGGGCACCGGCCCCATATACTGAGGGTGGTGGGTTCAAACCCGGCCCCAGCCAAACTGCAACAACAACAAAAAAATAGCCAGGCGTTGTGGCAGGCACCTATAGTTCCAGCTACTCGTGAGGCTGAGGCAAGAGAATCACCTAAGCCCAGGAGTTGGAGGTTGCTGTGAGCTGTGTGATGCCACGGAACTCTACTGAGGGCAACAAAGTGAGACTCTGTCTCTACAAAAAAAAAAAAAAAAAAAAAGGTTACCTCCTTATCTGAGCCTAACAGGACCCACTCACAGGCACTCTATCCAATCCTTTAAGTGCATTCCCAAGAAACAGGAGATGATGACGCCATCAGCTAATATTTATTGGGTGCTTACTATGAACGTGGTAGAGTACTGAGCCCTGGGACTCTCGTGTGGGCTGGTCCTAAGCCTGGCTGTTTAACAGCTGCATAGCTTGGGCTCTCCAGTGATGTTCCTCTGTCAATATTCAGCACACACCTTTATGTGGCAAAGGCTGACAGTTTTCTACCAAGTTCGCTTTCCTCTTCTTCTTGGAAATATGGCTGGCTGTCCAAATGGTGATTGTTTCCCAAACTACCCTATGGCTTGGCCTCACCAATGGGTAGGTAGGTAGGTAGGTAGGTCCTCACCAATGGACTGTGACTCCTTAAAAGGACATCTCTCTCTGAGGACTTCCATTCTCTCCCTCCTCCAAATGCTTGCAGCCCACCTTGGCCATGCAGACCAAGATGGAACCCAGGAGATGGCAGAGGGACATATGGAAGGGATCTGGATTCTGAACATGTGGAGCAGAGCCACCTGCAGACTTGGGGCTATTAGTGAGAATGAAGTAGACTTCTGTATTCACTAAGCCAATGTATTTGAGGACCCATTTATCACAGCAGCTGAAAGATCCCCTTAAACAAATCACCTTGATATGATCTTGCTTTTCTTTATGAGACAGAGGAGTCCTTGAGGGCAGGGACAATCCAAACTCATGTCTCTCTACATCTGGCCAGATACAGTACCCCGGGCACAGGGAGTGCTCCCAAGTGAATGCTGCCGGGCGCAGGGCGTGCCCCCGAGTGAATGCTGCCGGGCCAGTGATCGAACAAGCTGCTGCTTCTGACCCTATTACAAAGATGCCCATGAGGGCGTTTGTGCAGTGAGACTGGACGCAGGGCTGTTTACAAAGGCAGAACGTCTGGCCCTCAGCAGGAGTTGGGAGCAGGATGCGGGACTGACTGATCCCATGGGCCTGGAGGGAGGGATGCAGCCTGACTTGGGTTGATTTCATACAGTGGCCATGAGGGTGTTTGAAGGTGCCAGGAAGCCCTGGCTGGCTAGACCCTGCGCGAGCCACTTACTGAACTACCATGGTGATTAAACCGCAGGACACCGTGCAGGATGGCTTTTGGTCCTTTGTTCTGGCACGTTCCCTCACGTGGGTAGCACTAGGTTTAAATTTGGGAAGGCCGGAGACAGCAGTCAGGCTGCCCATCAGTGTCATCTGTCGGCATCTCCAAGTTGCCAGCAGGACAGCTGGGGAGAGGAGGATCAAGTGATGGGCAGAGTGTTTATGTCGAATGACTCTGTGCACAGCACAATAAATAAGGCTCTGGGGGAACTCGGTTCTCACTAGCATTCCAAAGTGAGATGTGGCCGTACTAGAAGCTCACAGAGCCATCTGTCACCAAATATTAGTTTTTGGTGGACTGGCTGGACTGACCTTAGGAAATGGAAAATCACCCATGGAACAGGCAAAAGATGACACTGTGTTGTTCAGAGATTCAAAGGGGGCTGCCTGGAGGAGCCAAATTTGAAATCTGGGCTGCTGTTTTTCTTGTTTTTTTTTTCTTTTCTGGTCTTAATCAGGCCCAGGCAAGGCTCAAACTCTACCACCCCCAGATTGCAGTGCCAATGCTTTCACTGCTGAGCTCCGGCACCCAGTGGAAACCTGGGTCATGCTGAATGCTAAAGAGTCTTTCCTTTCCGTCACTTGGGGGAAGGTCTTGAGTAATATCATCCCTACCTGCTTGGATTGGGGGCTGGAATTATTGCAATCTTCCTTAATGTGTTTTTGCCAGTTTGGTCCATCAGCATCTGATTGTCACTGACGCCCTATGCTGATGACACAGCTGCTAATGACGGGAGCATTGAAAGCATTGAAAGAGGAAAGCTTGAGAACTGGATTGAAGCTGTCAGGGTTTGTAGTTGTTTGGCCTCCTAATTTTTTTTTTTGTTGAGGAACTGGAGGAAGAGGCTCATGAGCTGTCACAAATAGACAAGTGGGATCTGAATATATCTCACCAAATCAATAACACAAGTAAACTCCGAGCATCACAAGCCACACAGTGATGAGGAAAAGTCGGGGAGGATGGAGTGGCATGTTGACCATTTTAAAAGGATGCAAAATTAGAAAAGCTATTCATTAAAATGAAAAGTTCAAGCATAGCCAAGTCCAAGCGGCCTCAAATGCAGGAGATTTTGTGGGGCTTATATGTCTGTGTAAGGCCTACAGCCAAGGCTTGCCTTGGTGGATTTATGCCTGGAGGAAGTGGGATTTTCCAGTGTTGATGGGGGACCCTGGATTGGCCTCTGCTGGGGAGTAACAGGGATAGATCCCTAGGGACAGGATTCAGTGAAATCGATTTTAGTGCTTTAGACTTACAGACTTCATGTCTGCAGTGGATGTGGTAGAATGGCATGAAGGCCTCCATTCCAGCCTCTTCTAGCATGTGCTGCTGCATTGCCGAATCTGGAAGGCTAAACACTCGTTTTCTAGACTCCTTTGCAGCTAGGGTTCTGTTGTGATTGAGGTAGGTCCTACCCTCAGATGGAGAGTGGGAAGCAGGGTGGCTGTGCTGCTGCAGTTAGGGTTGCAAGCCTTTTTGTGGTGGTATCAGTGGAGGTGCCAGGGCATCGAGGCACATCATCTGACCTCCATCTTGCTGGTAGAAGGGTAGCTTGGTCCAGGAGCTGGCAGCTCTAAGGGGGACTTCTGATGGTGGTGGTTTCCTGATTGTGGCTGTTTTTCTGACCACTGTGATATCATGACCGTGGCAAATGGCATGTTTCTGGAGCTGGCAGCTGCAGAGTGGCCCAGACTGGCAAGTTGCATCCTCTTTGAGCAAAAGGCAACCAATCCTCTGATGGTCCAGTTCCATGGCCTGTGGCTACCTTGGTCTCTTCAGCCTTCCCAACAATTCTTTAAGGCATTTAATTATCTATTGTGCTGGAGAGTCTCCAAAAAGAGCCCCTGTCCCTTGTTTCCTTTCTGGTACACTCCTGCAGCACCACCATTAAGAGGCAGAGCCTGATGCCCCCCCCCCAGCTTGCCCACTGACTTTCACGACCAGTGGAAGGCAGCGGAAGTGACATTCTGGGCCTTTTTTCCCCTTTTCTTTCAGATTCACACAAGGGTACAAACAATTAGGTTGCGATTGTTTGTGTTTGTTAGGTAAAGTCCAAGCTGTAGTTGAGCCCTTCACCCAGGAGGTGTTCTGTATAATCCTGCATTGTGCCTGTAGGTGAGAGTTCACTGATCTTCCTCCCTCTTCCCCCCACCCTTAAATTTAACCGTTTTTGTCTTGTATGGGTGGTGTAGTTGTTCATCTGCTGGCTTCATATTATTAGTATTGAGTACGTTGGATGCTTGCTTTTCCATTCTTGTGTACTTTACTAAGAAGGGTGGTCTTCAGCTCTATCCAGGTTAATACAAAAGGTGTAGAGTCTCTTATCTTTTTTACGGCTAAATAATGCTCCACAGTGTACACATACCACAGTTTATTAATCCATTCATGGCTTGATGAGCGCTTGGGTTGCTTCCACGTCTTGGCTATTGTGAATTGAACTGCAATAAACATTCTAGTGCAAATGTCCTAGGGTAAAATAATGTTTTCCTTCTGACATTTTCTGGAGCTTTTGAAAGTAGGTCATAAGAAGCATTGCCGCTTCAGCTTGGGACTCTTGGAATGCCCACTCTTGGAGGACAGAGCTGTTAACCCTTGAAACTGTCATGCTTTGAGGAAGCCCAAGACAGTCGTGTGGGAAGCCAACTTCAGTCGGGAGAAAGCTTGCCAAACAAGAATGGGAGCAAGGGGAGCACGTGGATGAGATTTCTCTGTTGGCATGGTGTGTTCCTCTTCACTGAACCTAAAATCCATGACAACTGAATTTATTTTCAGTAGTTGCTGGGGAAATAGAGGAGACACATCACAAATATCTGCCCTTTGACTCCCTTCTTGACAATTCATGTTGGCTAGTCATAATTATGGCAGTGATCTCATGAGTGTATACATTTATCAAAACTGTATACTTAACGTGGAATCATTTTACTGCATATACATTTTATCTCAATAAAGTTCACTTAAAGTTGTCAGCTATATCTCTGGAAGCCAAGTCTTGTGACAATTCTTAAAGGTCTTATATGTATGTCTTTGGTACCTGGCTTCATGGAGCCCAAATACTGTAAATTATCAGAGACCTTTAGGGAAAATTCTTCCCAGCTTGTGTGTCTATGCAGGGGTGGCGAACAAGTTCAACTCCGCGCTCGGAGATCGCTCCTCAGAAGCAGCATAACAAAATCCAAACTTGGCAAAGAGCCACAGTATACAAAATAATGATAAGAGG
>CAUYPK010102516.1:0-34974 GCA_963574355.1 Loris lydekkerianus
CCCCAGGCAATTGAAGCAGTACCAAAAATACACTACTGGGACCTGATCAAACTAAAAAGCTTCTGCACAGCCAAGAACATAGTGAGTAAAGCAAGCAGACAGCCCTCAGAATGGGAGAAAATATTTGCAGGTTATACCTCCTTTGATTCTTGAATTTGAATTCTGGCTTCCTCTATTACTATGCATTACCAAGTGTCTAAAACCTCATTTTTTTCCTCCTGTAAAGTGGGGATAGAAATGACACGTACTTCTTCAGGTCCCGTAAGAATGAAATGAAAGGGCAGGCAAAAGCGTCTAGGAGAGCATCTGTCTGGCAGGGTCACCCAATAAACTTAATTAATCATCCCTGTAAGGCCCTGAGGAGTTGGCATAAACCCACCACCTAAGCATTTACTCTCTGGACATAGAAAGGGTCAGGTTCAGTATTTTACTTTGTGGGAAAACCCATGAGTGGAATCTACGTTATTTGCACTTACATAATTAATATAAATACTTCAGAGCCACAAATTGCTTAAAGCTGAAGTTTAAACTGGAATAAACTTGGGAGCATTCTGACTTTGCCATGTTTCTTTTGTAGCTTTTCTTATGTCATTATGGACTATGTATAGAACTGGTAATAAAAGGAGAAAGAATCTCTTGTTTTTCACACGAAAAGCACTTTAAAAGTCTGAATTAGAGGACTATAAATCATGCCACATCGTTTCAATTTTATTATAATATACTTCAGGGAATGAATTTGATTTCCTGAAATATTTCAATAGAATAGTTTTATTATTCACTTTTCAGGGTTCTAGCTATATGGAATTACACATCATCACATAATAGCACTGAATTTTATTTTCATGTTATATATTATCCCTCTGAAATCAATATCTGGAACACTTAATTCCTGTAAATGGGAATCTGCTTATTAAAATGCATAGATTGTAAAACAAACCAATGACTATTTTATCTATACTATGCAATATCATCTTCCGCCCTTCAACATATATGCACATTATTTTAACGGCACTCTCCCAGAAATTGAAGATGGAAGAATATTGCTTTGTTGTATAGAACATTTCTCTGAGAAACAATGCCACCCTGGAATAACATACACTATTTGGTGGGTACAGACTCAGGCTTGACTATACGAGATCCTTTCTCTTTTGCCCTGGTAGCTTTTCACAGAATGGCTGCTGAGGGACCAGGGGAGATTTTTGGGTCTGGCATGTAGAAGTACTAAGTGGCATAAGAGTTCCTCAGGGAGCCAGGAAGGTAGGTCTTCAGGTAGACAGAAGATTGCCTCACAAGAAATACTTATAAGACACTGCTCTGAAGTTTAGTTAGAAGAATTACAGATCCTACTGTTAAGAATGCATAATATACGTCCTGCAGAGGATTCCAAAAAGTTCCAACTCCTTTAAAACCCCATCATGACTTAGGTTGGTAGATGACATGCCAGATTTTAGTGGGCATAATTTGAAATGGATGAGAAATTATCACAGGTGTTAACAGGTCCAACTGCAGTATAGCTGCGAAGCTCTCACAAAGGACTCAGAAGAGGCTTGACATAGCATGTGATGCCTGCCAAATAGCATCTGTCCTCAAAAAATGCCTGGCTGCCTAATTTGAAAGCTTATCTGAATTTTAGTCAAAAGAAAAAGATAGCCTTGCATACTGCATTTTATTTGCAATTATCCAAAACCAGAGACTTATACTACCACTAATTAATTTTTGATCAAGGACATCTGGTTCAGTAAAAACAAAGGCGCATAAAGAAATAATAAGATCTTAAAACTTTTTTTCAATTTAACAACCCTTGCGGAAAAAAAAATCAGGTTCAAGACATAACTTATTTTTATTGTTATGAAACAGCATTCATTACTCTGCTGATGCACTTAGAAAGGAAACTTTATGACTGCCATAGGTATCTTTATAGGAAGTGGATCATTTTCTTAAAGAAAAATGTTGATGGATTTGGCTGCTATGAGCCACACAGGTTGGTGCACGGAAGGAAACCTTCAGCTGGTCCCGCAGGACGGGCCAGCACTGTTCCTGATGAACTGCCTCCCCCGACCGCCCTCACCTGCCCCTCCCCACAAAGGAGGTCCATGGATTAGTGCTACTTCCATGCCCCTCCAACTTCCAGACACTTGTGCATTTCCATCTAGCCTTCCTCCAGGTAAAACTCACGTCATTAGGCATTAGTGGGGCCTTGACAAGCTGGATGAGGTGGTTCTTGGTTTTTCTTTTTTTTTTTTTTTTTCTTGGTTATCTGTAAAATAAAGACAATAATAGTCCTTGCCCCCTAAGGTAATTAGTTATGAAGATTAAATTTATATTGTGCTAGGTATAATTCATAATATACAGTAAACATTCAGGAAATTATTATTATTATGAAGTCAGTTGTTGGAATATATTTTTTTCTTTTTTTGCAGTTCAAAACCCCAGTGGCTGGGGTTTGAACTCGCCACCTCCGATATATGGGGCCAGTGCCCTACTCCTTTGAGCCACAGGCCCTGTTGTTGGAATCTTAGTTTTGAGACAAGACAGTCTGTCAAATAGTGGCCCTGTGACCGTTGTGACTACAGATGTCACACTTTGTTGGAGATATCTTCTACTGACCCCCTCTCCCTCCTGCTCCTACCCTCAGCTGAACCCCGGAACGATCAAAGCTGTGCTTCCTGTAACTTTCAGAAGCTCTCAAACAAAAGCCACCCAGTCTATCCTCTTTGTTTTGCTTCTTCATCAAGAATGACAATTTGTTGTGGAGAAAAGCACAGTACACGTGCAGGCAGGTGCCCTCTCTTACTTCCTCCTGGAGGCTATAAATCTCTTAACTTTGAATTGCTGTGATAATTTGTAAAATGAGGGACTTTGCGGGAGATAATCACTAATCCTCATTTTTTTGTATCTTTTCCCATCTAAATCCATTAACACACTAATGGATTATAGAATAGGAAGCAGATGACCTTCATACAAGTGCTCTAAAAATCATTTTTTATTTTTTTCTAACTAAATTTGTCCCTTGGAGCATTTTTGACGTGAAAGGATGGCTTCATTAGCCATAAATAAAATTCAAACCACATTGTTGCTTACAAACAAAATATCCACAATGACCAAGAACTTTCCTTCTTTCCATAGAACTCCCAATATACATTGTTAAGTAATATAACTAACTCCAAATGAAATCGTGAAGCTTTCTAAGACTAGCTCAGGACCCATAAAACAGGCATAAATAAACATGGTCTTTTAAAAACTCTTAGTTATGAAGTGCAACCACAATAATACTTAGAAAATAAATACGTTTTCAAGGCTACATAATTTAAAAATTTAAAAGCTTTTCCCTAGAAGATGAAGCAAAATTGAAATTGCGTAAGTGTTTCTGAAGCAAATGCTCTGATGGGTAAAATATTAATTCAAGTGGTAAAACAATGTACCTTCCCAACGACCACCTAGCTAACTTCTACTTCAGTTTGTTTGTTTTCAAAGATCAGCCTCATCAATACTTTCAGGTACCTGTTCTTAAGCTATCCTCCCTTGAGAAAAATGTGGGCATCTCAGCTCTGATTCTCTCTCTCTCTCTTTTATTTTCAAACAATTAGTACCTACCTCCATTATAACACTTAGGCCATTGTATCAGAATATTTGATTTTCTGGTTAACTTGCTCACAATCTGTAAACTCCTTCAGGGGAGAAATTAGGTCTTAACTTTAATGGCAAATTGAGGCAAATCGAATAGGATTCACTGAGAAATCTGCTGTAAGAGTGAGCAGGTTATTGTGTTGTTTGGAGAATGTGTCAGTGGAGGATGAGCACATATCTCAAATGGGAAATCTCAAGTGGATTACCTCACTAGACAGGACCACAAATTGCCTGGCACAGCCATCAGAGTGGAAGGTAAACAATTATTACAGACCAAGTGTGGCGCTTCGGTGCTAGGATGGAAGGAATTGGTCCTTCCAGACTGCACAGATGTGACATTTATGACACGGTTGGCTTTTCCCAGATGTCCGACTCCTTGTTTGTTCATCTCAATCAATCCTCTGATCATGAGTGACATCAACGATCACACTAAAATTCTGCCAATGGGCATACAATTGTGACAGCTATTTAATTTCATCATACAATCATTTCTATTTATAATGTTTTGAAATCTACTGCCACTGAATCACTCAATCGAGGCAATATTTGTCGTGAGAGCAATGCATGAACACCACCACCAACAATAACAACTGCTCAGTTGTTCAAGGCCCTGTGAAAAGTGAATTTTGTGTGTTATCTCATTTAATCCTCGAGCTAACCCAACAATGTGTTAGGACTCACTGCAACTGGTTTTGTAGATTATATGTGGTAAAACTGAGGCCCAGAGATATTAAATAAGTCCCAACCCAGGTCACACATACTGACTCTATTCAACTCAGACTAAGTCGATCAAAGATCACAGCTGCCAAGATTTATGCTTTGATAAAAGAGACAAGTTTTCATGAAAGTGCTAATAGCTGTAGAAACCTGACATCGAACACTGCTCTTGTGTTCCCCATTTCCATCATGATATTGACATGGCTTCGTGGTATAATATGAAAAACTATAATGTAGATGATATCTCTCTGTCTCTTGATGTCAGCTTGGGATTGTTCTACATTACCCTCAATTAGGATATCACTTGACCAATTATTTAGTTATATGTGCGGCTGGCAAAGTGGGGAACGTCTATAGAACAAAAATACCAACATGTTTCTGTTTTTAATTGGAAAGATAGTAAGACTATGTTGGAAAAAAGGCTGACCTGTTTGATGGCATGAAGCTGGTTGCTAAATGTCTAAAACTAGATGTAAGGCCAAGAAATTCCCCAAGGGCTAAGGCAATCAGCAAAGCCTTAAGGATGGAAGTCACATAACATAATCATCACAGTAACTCTCATTTGTTGAACACTTACTACTCATCAGATGCAGTGCCAGACATTTTATATGCATAATTCCTCTTTTTTAAAAAATGATTTTGAGCCTCAATTGATATGATCATATTCTTCTTCTTTTTTATTTATTTTACATTAATATGAGTGTACAAATGATCAGGTTACATTGTCTGCATTTCTAAGGTAAAGTTCAAATTGTAGTTGAGCCTTTCACCCGGGGATGAGCTGTATACCCTTTCATTGTGCCCATCAGGTAAGAGCTTACCAACCCCGTCCCTCCTCCTTCCCCCTTGTCGCTCCTGTCTGCTCCTGCCTACCTTAAATTTAACTATGTTTTTCTGTCATGTGGGGGTGTAGTTTTTTATCTTCTGGTTTCATATACATTGGAAACTTGCTGGATAGCTTTGACAACAGGTCCTATATTTTCACATTTTGACCATGAGACTTAGAGTGGTTAAATACAGTAGAACCTCCACAGTTGACCACCTCCCTAAATTGATCACCTCTTTAAGTTGATCTTAAGTTGATCTAATTTTCATAGACCAGACATGCACCACGTGTACTTAGTACAGTAGGCCTAGTTCCTTGTGTTGACCACCTTTGTGTGTTGATCAGTTGGTTACAGTTCCTTGCATGGTCACCTTATAAAATTCTACTTTAGATATGCTAAATAAAGAGGGCTACAAATTACTGGCCATTGTTCCCATGAAGAGGTAGGGTCCTTGACCCTTCCCTTGAATTTTGGCTGTTCCCTGAACCCGGTGACCTGCTTTCAGCAATAGAATGAGGTAGAAATAGTATAAAAGAATTTTTAGACCTTGACCTTGAAAAGTCATGCAGTTTTCATTTCTACCGGGTTTGAGGCCTGAGCCACCATGGCTAATAGCTGGCTGGAGAGAAAGGCCTAGCCAACTGCAGTCACCTAACCTGCTGCAGTCACCTCTGTGAGTGAGTGAGGCTCACATGGATGAGGCTCACATGGATGTTCCAGTCCTAGCTGAGTTCTCAGTGAGTGCAGGTGCATTAGGAACCCCAGCTAGAACAACCAGGAGAGGAAGAACTGCCCACCTATAGCCAGCTAACCAATAGCGTCACGGCAAATAATACATGTAAATTGCTATTTTAGGCCTGTGTGTTTTGAGGTGGTTGGTTATGCAGCAATAGCTAACTGATACAGTGGAAATAGAGAATTCTGAGTGGGCTAGAGGTGAATCAGAATCACATAGTGTTAAGGAAGAAGAGGGAGGAGACTGTTTCAAGTAGGGGACAATCTACAGTATTGAATGTGAAGAGACTGCACAGCAAGCCAAATTTAGAAAGTATAGACATTACCCACAGTGTCAATTAGTGAAGGAAAATATCTGAAGTTGTCATTAATGTATTCAGTTCCTACAAGGGGCATTTTCCTATTTAGAAAGGCTCCAAATTGTGGTTTCTGCAAAAGAGACTGCAGATTGAGCATCTCACAGGAGATAGTCTTTTTCTTTATTTGGCACTCTTCATAAGGTTGGATGAAGCCCAGAGTTCTATTGAGTCCCTTGTCTATTCAAGCTTGTTCAAGCTCACTGAGTCTTCTACTAAGGGGCTTAAAAAAAGGGAGAGTGCAAGAGTCTGTGTCTTTTAAATGTCAGGTTCCTGCTCCATAGGCTCTTTTGAGAGACTGCCGTGCTCACTGGCATCTGGTGTCACATTGACTAGCATCACTTTTGTTATTGTTTTTATCTCCCACTGATTTTTCAAGTTGGTATTCAATTGCAAATCTGGCTCTTAATAAAAAGCCTCTTGAAATGACTGAAATTATGCATCCATTTATCCACACTCTGCACAGGGTACTGCACCAGGACCTTGGGCTCTCCTGTCTGGTGAATTGTCACTTGGCTTCCTAACATCTCAGTGCTCCCACAGAGAGCCCCGGAAGATTCAATCACAAGTTCAGCAACCCCTTATGTTGCTCTTGCTTCCTTAAGGGTTATAATTTTACTTCTTGTGCTGTCAGTCTGAGTTTTTACAATCTTCCTTCCCTTTTTCAGCTAAGAAAACTTGTGGGAATTTGTCTGAATTTCAAATCTGGGGAACATGAAAAAAGAGCCCATCTCATCAGTTTTCTCCTGGATTAACCTGTAGCCATGATGTGTTCATTGAGTTAAAAGAGCAGACCCCCAATGATTAAAAAGATAATGAAGAGAATTTTTAAAGAAATCATTTATTTATAGTCATATTATCAAGTAGACAACACTTGGCATTTGATTTTTATAATTTGGGTTGATTTGAAAACTCTTGAAAAGTTCTATTATTCTTAAGTTGTTATTAATCAGAAGCCCATTAAAGTGAAGACATCTATGTAAGTGCAAAGAAGCACATAAAATTCAAACTACAGGGCACTTACGACACTTGTACCAAGTTAACAATAAGTGCACTTTAGTTGTCAAACCAACTCATTGGAAAGAAGAAGGGGGGGGGTTGTGCTGCTGAGCTCTGAAAGTTTTTATAAATCAGTATTCATGTTCTTTTTATTAGAGGAATACATATTTACATCTGTACTAATATCCTGAAAATTATGCCATGTGTGGTAGACACAGCTAGACTCTCAGTCCGTGATTAAGGAAATTACCTCAAAGGCCATGGAACAGAAAGGCCCACAGACCAAATTAAGATGCTTGAATCTCCTGGCTCATTAAAATAATTTAAACATATAGAAGAAAGAGGCTAGAGACAAGGCAAGAAAAATGCAAACAGAGCAGGAGTGTACTGCTTGAATTTTGGATTGTGCAAGATTGTAAGGGCTCATATCCTCTCTCTCTCTCTTCCTATTTAGTGTGTGGTCACGAGGATCTGGGGCGAGGTGTGAACAAAAGGGTCCAGTGGGCAGAAGGTGCCTAGACCAACGCACACATTTTACCATGGAGGCAAATGCATCTGGTGCAGCTAAACAGTCCCAATTAGCTTGATGAGCAGCAAGAGGTTTTATTTGCCAAAAGTATGCCACTAAAGGATGGCCAACTCAATATATCTGAATACCGAGCACCTGGGTCACATGTCCTCAGGTAGACTCCGAATATAATGCATATTAGGTACTTAGAACATATGTGCTCTACTTACTTTATGCATGACTAACTTGTGCCATAGGTTACTAACTTAAATATGCACACCTTCTAAGTTCTGCCTATGATTCACAAAGAGCTTCTAGTGAATTATGAGTAGTGAAATTTTTTATTTATAATAATGCTCTAATACGTGTACTAGAAGATTTTTTTTGTAGTGATCTTTAGTTGGTTGATATTAACTTTTATTGAATGTAAAAAAAAAACAGGTCAGTTTGTAATCCCATTTTGAGTACCTTTTGATGATGAAAACAAAGTGATGACACAGGTAAAATAAATTTCACTCTTCAATATTGGTTGTGGGCAACACAGGTAAACACTTGCAGATGGAGTGTTTAGGTGTGATTAGACAAAAAAAGGCCCATTCCACCTGGGAAGGATTAAATGGGCTATTTGAAGCCAGTTTAAATTAAATACACTTTGAAAGACTGGTCAGGCTGATGCAAATGTAAACGTAAGCTCTGACAAGCTCTGAAGAGGAAAAAGGAAGTGAAATAGGAAAGTGGATCTGGAACTCTTTGTTAGGATTTTAGCATTTGGGAGTTTTACTGTGATTACTTTAAAAGACACTAGAATGTAAATTCACTTATGAGTGAATTTAAAAATCTGTTATCTATATTCAGGTGTTCTGGTATTTTGTGCTATTTTAAAGAATTTGAAGTATTGATATTTTTTCTTTGTATTCTTTTCATTGTTTCATCATATAAAAAATATGAAATTAGACTCATTTCCACCTTTCAATTCAGCCAGAGAGTTTTAAACTGATTAAATTTGATATAAACAAAGGTACACCTGCTTAGAAAGCATTCTTCTGTAGGTAAATAATTTCCAAAAGGAAGAGAACAAAGGAAATCAGCAGAGCAAAGCTTCTACATGTATTGAGCCAATAATTCTCACTTTAGTTCAAAGACTTTTTGAAAGTGGACTCTGTATCTCTGAGAGATGAAACTAAGCGAAGATAAATTGGTGATCCATTCTCTGAAAGACAATTACAACGTTTCATTCAATAAAAACTGTTTGGCTCTTGCAAATAAAAAGTTGTTTTAAAAAAGATTTCCAAACGCATCAAGTAAGACACAGAATTGTTTGAAAATGAAAGAGTTCAAGGACAATATTTGAGTTGGTTTGTAACTATGTTCTCATTCTTCCCTAAACCCTTTTAGATTCAGAAAGCCTTTGTAAGAGTAGAAAGAAGCACCAAAAACGTGCTCAAAACTCATCAACAATCCTGTTTTTAAAGAATTTTACTTTTTGGGAAATAAAGATTATTTTTTCTTATTTTAAATTATTAAATTTTATTTACTTTTATATTATAAATGTTTTTATAATTACTTTTATCAAGTAACTATTTTCTTTTTTTTTTTTTTTCTGTAGAGACAGGGTTTCACTTTATCATCCTCAGTAGAGTGCTGTGACGTCACACTGCTCACAGCAACCTCCAACTCCTGGACTTAGGTGATTCTCTTGCCTCAGCCTCCTGAATAAATGGGACTACAGGTGCCCGCCACAATGCCTGGCTATTTTTTTGTTGCAGTTTGGATGGGCCTGGGTTTGAACCTGCCACCCTCGGTATATGGGGCCAGCACCCTGCCCACTGAGCCACGGGCGCCACCCTCAAGTAACTATTTTCGTTGGGATGTTATGCTTATTTTTATAGTTAATTTTTATTTAGTGCTTTATAATGTTTATAAATGTTCATATTCTAAAGTATTAAATATTTATTTTGAATTTTAAAAATCATGAATTCTAACCATTTTAAAAGATAGTTTTGTTCTTTTTCTCTTGCATTAAATCATTGTGTGTATATACCTCAAATCACCATTAATGGTTTCAAATATTTCCACATCTCCAAATTGGAGGGTGGTACTCATAGGCAAACAGATAAAGGTGGCTTTCTGGATGTTTGTATGAGAGGAACATAATCAAGGAATTTAAGTTTTATCAAATTATACTTTTCATGTGGCTTATGACCCTCACGACCCTCCTCCCCATTTCTATTCCATCAGCAGCATCTTCCATATCAGGTGATGCCAACCTTATGCTTCCCGTGATTGAAACCAGAAATCCTGGCGTAATCCGCAATGAATCTCTTTCTCCCTCCTCCAACGTGAGCAATTCAACAGCAAATGCTGTGGACACAAGTCTTAAAATACATCCAGAAAGAGTTGGCTTCTTGTCAGCTTCTCTGCAGATGCTCCATCGGGGTCCTATCATCTTGCGGCTCTGTGACCATGTCCTAATCTTGCTGCTGTCCTCTGAAGCCTCCGTGGCAGTGCAGAAGTCCTCTTACAGGCCAGAGGAGACCACCATTCCTCTGCTCCAGACCTTCAACAGCTCCCCGAGTCTCTTGGAAGGTGATCAGCCCTCACCCTGGCTGAAGACTTAGGTGAATGGTTTATTGTTACCCATATTTTTGTTTGCCAAGCTCCCTCTTCCTTCCCAATGTCTCAAGATTCCTCATTTTATTGTTTTCTTTCTATTTGGAGAAGCTCCCTAGCCTTTCCTTTAGGGTATCTGTTGGCCATGAAGTTTTCTTAATTTTTCTTCATCTGAGAATGTCTTGATTTCTCCTTCACTCCTGAAGGATATTTTGGTCAGATATGAGATTGTAGATTGATAGGTATTTTCTCTCAGCACTTTAACAATGTGTCCTGACTTCCATGGTTTCTGATGGGAGAGCGCATGCTGTTGAAATTGTTTTTCTCTATAACTAATGTCTATCTCTGTTGCTTCTTTTATGGTTTTGTCTGTATTTTGAGGAAGTTTGAGTATGATGTTTCTTAGTGTGGATTCTTTTAGGCTTATCCTATTTGGGTTTTTTTCTCAGCTTCTTGAATCTATACATTTGTAACTTTGTGGACCAAAATGGACCAAATTTATTTCTTTGAATGCTTTTTCCCTTTTTCCCTTTATATGCTCTCCTTCCAAGACTCAGACGATAAGGATGTTAGCTTTTTTGTATTAGTCTTACAGATCCCTGGGGTTCTGTCCATTTTTGTTTCTTGGGTCCATTTTCTTTTGATTATTCGGACTGAGTAATTTCTAGTGCTCAGAGTTCACTGATCTTTTTCCTTCTGTCCCTTCATTCTATTGTTGAGCCTATCTATTGCATTTTTAAAAATTTCATTATGTATTTTTCAGCTCTAAAATTTCCATTTGGTCTTTCTTTATATTTTCTATCTCTTTGCTGAGAATTTTTATTTTTTGCTGAGACTCTCTTTTTTCATTTGTTTTAAGTATGTTCATAAAAGATAATTTCGAAATACAGATCATGTCAAATCTTATAGACAATAGAAAAAGAAGAAATACTTTAAAATCATTCTACTTGATCTGGGTACACCTGATATTAAAATTGGAGAAAATATATTATTATAAAGGGGAAATTACAAACATATGTAATTTATAAATGAGGATGCAATATCCTAAACAACATGTTAACAAGTTAAATTAAAAATTAATGTTTAAGTAATGTACTTTGGTCAAAATTAAATTATCAAAAGATACTTCAAAATTATCTTTTACTTTTACTTATAAAAATTAGCTGTCTATTTTTTGAGACTTAAAAAAATAATAAGAAGAAGTTAACTGATGACTCCATACTGAATCTCAGAGTCAAAGCATTGTATTATAGACATACTCTTATTTAACAATGTGAATGTTACTTTCTGCATTATTATTATTGCTTAATATTTCAATGTAGCTATTGTCTGATTCCTTTTCTGAATGTTTATGTTTGGTTCATTCTTTACAAGGTTTTTGTTTCTAGTCCTTATCTTAAACATTGTTATTGTTATTAAATTTAAGCCTTTTTAATTTTGTGAAGGCAAAAAAATGGAAACCTAATAAACACATGTATATGTAAAAATAAAAAAAAGAAAAGAAAAATATTATTAAAGAAGAAAACTTAAGCTAAAGGTCTTGTTAGAATTAGTTTTTGCCCTCTGTTTCTTCATCAGAATCACACAAAGTTATCATTCTTTGTTTTGTGTATCACCATAAGAAGAGATAAAAAGATTAAAGCTTGAATGGATTAACTTTCTTTTTTTGTTACTGATATTTTATTTTTTATTTTTTTAATTAATTTATTTTTTATTAAATCATAGCTGTGTACATTAATGCGATCGTGGGGCACCATACACTGGTTTTATAGACCATTTGACATATTTTCATCACACTGGTTAACATAGCCTTCCTGGCATTTTCTTAGTTATTGTGTTAAGACATTTATATTCTACACTTAGTAAGTTTCACATGTACCTTTGTAAGATGCACCATAGATGTAATCCCACCAACCCCCCTCCCTCTGCCCACCTCCCCCCTCCCTCCCCTCCCTTTCTCCCTTCCCCCTTTTCTTAGGTTGTAACTGGGTTATAGCTTTCGTGTGAAAGCCATAAATTAGTTTCATAGTAGGGCTGAGTACATTGGGTACTTTTTCTTCCATTCCTGAGATATTTTACTAAGAAGAATATGTTCCAGCGCCACAGATTAACTTTCTTAAAGAAGAATATAATAAAACGGAAGCAATATAATGTATGTATTTTTAAATAAAAAATTAAAAGTTAAATTAAAATTTAAAGAAAAAAGTATGTTCATAGTTGCTTGTTCAAGCATTTTTTACAATAGCTGCTTCAAAATCTTTGGCAGAAAATCCTAACGTTCTGTTGGATCTGTTTTGGTATCTATCGGTTGTCTTTTTTTCATTCAGTTTGATATCTTCTGGTCTGACAATGGTTGTTAGAAATTCTTTTATGATGTCTTTTTTCACTTGAGGGAACTTAGGGTTAGACGGACCTCAAAGCACATACCTTTGGAAATGGAACGGAGAGCTGCAATTCAGATCCAAGTATATCTAACATCAAAGAGAGGTTTTTAAGCTTCCAAATTACACACAAATATGTACAGTGTAATTCTGTTTTACCAGAAAACATGTACATATATATTTCTAGCATATAAAAAAATCAAGAATGGACCTCAGAACCTTAAATTGATAATTTCAATTTAATCACCTATCTTGTGATTTTGAATATAACTGCAAATATCTTGCATGTTTGTTTAACATAGTGCTTTTGAGGCTTGTTACTGATATGAATAGTTGAAAATTGCTCTAAAAGCAAGTCATTTAAACAGGGTAAAAATATGAAATTACTCTCTACTTTAGATGTTTTCCTGCAGGAAGTGGATTTAACACATTTTTGTAAGGGAGCACATTTCTTTTCTATTTTTCTCACGTTCTCTATTTTTAATATCAGTTTTGTTTTTAGTCAAATGTGTCTAGAATTTAGATCACATTATTTTCAAACCAGTATTTTCCTAATGAAAAACTTTTAAATATATTCCTGGGCTCTTCTATTCTCCTTCCTCTTCTACAGTTAGTATTTAAGGTAGCAACAAAACCCTTTGGAATGATAATATACTTTTTCTAATAGACTTGAACGACATGGTATATTTTCCCATCATGTTGCCATGACTACCAAACCCTTTGGCTCATCTTCACTTAAATATGTTCACCGTTCAATTAGAGACATGGCTTAAGAAATTTGGGATACTCTACAATTTTTGTTGAAGACTTTGGGTATATGATAAGCCTGCAGTTCACTCTTTCAATAAGCATAACGCAGGAGAGTCACTGACTGTGGCAAAGCTATTCTATTGTTCATAATTCTTCCAAACCCGGTTTTTTATTTTTAAGGGCTAACATTTGTCTAAGGAGCCATTCATGTTTTGTGTAGGAGTTTGTCACTCAGGTTCACAGCAAAATTTATGTGTGCTGGAAAATAAATCAAAGAGCCTTCCCCCAAAGACTTAAAACTTGACTGGCTTTGAGGAGGAGTTAAAGCTGACTAAAATATCGTTCTTTGAAATTGAAATAATTAACAAGAAAACCAGGAGAAGGAATTGGTTTGATCTTGATAACTTACTAGATTTGATCATTAAATGATACTTCCAGTTTTGTGGAATTTCAAAGCACAACAAATATATATAGATTCCTGTCGTGGCTACGCAGACACCTGGGAATGAATAAGCATGGCTGAATGTTTCAATCTTATGTTTCATCTCTATTAAAAATCTTAAGTTAAATATGTGAGTTTTTGACTGGATGCAAATTATAAAATCAAGTTCTAAATAAGTATACAATTCTTAGGTCCAGCAAATAATTGTGGGCAAATATGTGGGAATATTGGAATGACATGAAGCACAGGGCACATGCTTTTGTTAGTAAACCTAATTTTGCATAAAGTAGTAAAAGGTTTTATTAAAATCAGCTGTACATAACTGCCAATGAACTATGTAATCTTCTTATCTCCCATTTTCTCAAAATGGACTACTAGAAATAATTAACAAGTCAAAGCAAGGAAAAAATTCTAATGGTCTTTCACTTTGGATTCCAGGATCCCAGACTGAGAGTCACTGCTTATTGCAAATAACTTCTGATCTGATTTTGATTTTCAGTAAAGCAAACTAATAATAAATAAATTAAAAGTGACCTTTTCATTTAAGTGAAGCAAGTGGAGTAAAATATTTAACAGGTTTAAGAAAGCAAACAAAACAGTTGAGTGTCCTAGGTAGATTTAAATCTGCCTGAGAGACGGCCTTTCTGCTTAGCTCTCTGCTCTAAGGGAATGAGCAGCTTAAAGGGCAGTAGTTTAGGGCCACTGACACCACACTGCTTTAGAATTCTCCAATGGTACTCCACTGCAGAGAATAAACCCAAGTTCTCCACCTTGTCCACAAAACCCTTACATGATCTGGCTCCTGCCTCACTCTAACTCATGCCACATCTTTACTCTCTACCGTCTATTCTCCACCCTCACCAGCCTCTTTCCATTCTTTAAACACAGCAAGCTCCTTTCTGCCCCAGGGCCTTTGCCTCTGCTTGGGATTCTCTTCTTCAGATCTTCACAGCTCTCAACCCAAATCATGTATCTTTCCTGAGCAACTTTGTTAAAGTAGCCCTCTCAGAAACTCTGAAAATAATTTTAATGATTTGTTTATTGTCTTATGTGCTTGTTTTCTGTTTTTGCCAACTAGGATAATGGCTAAGCTTCTTTTAAAACCATGCCAAGAGCTGTGCTTGACACATATTATGTGTTTAATAAATATTTATAGACTGGCTGACTCTCAGGTTATTTCAAAGGGAGGTTCCATGACACTCTCAAACAAACATATGTACAGTCATTTTACAATTTCTTCTCATATCCTTAGAATTTTATACAATCTGAGAGGCAGTTAAGGGAAGATGATGTTATCTTTATTTCTAAAGTTTAGAGTAGGAAGTGGTTATGTTGTGACTCATATCCAGATTTAAAGTGGTTGTGGTTGATACTGTCTTTCATGCCCTTAAACCATCACTTGTCCACTTTTCCCAAGCCCCAGATGGCTATGATTAATTAATAGGACAGCAGTGTGGACTGTTAGTTGATCCTTGAACATTTGGCGTCACTGACACCCAATCTGACTATAAAGCTGGTGTCTCCATTGGACATAAGACACCATTTCTTTCTTTAATACTAATTCTATTTAGAATTAAAAGGAAAAAGGTTATGTGGTTAAATAATTGGATTTTTATAAGTAGTATAAAATGTCACCATAAAACTTCTATCATACTCTAGGAGAACAACTGAGGCTTATACTTATCACTAGAGCAGGATTTTGTCTGAAACACGAAGACTTTCTTTTTATACTCATGGAATCTTTCGTATGGGAATCAGTTCTTTCACATGAGAAAAAAAGGCCCAGAAAAGCATAATGACCTTGAAAAGAGGCACAGAGAAGAGAAGAGCCAGGACTGCCTTCGGATGGCTGCTGTGCAGGCCTTCCACACTGCACAGCTTATTCCTCTATTGAGATTACGTCAGATACTGGGTGATCTTTCAGGCTTGGGGGTATGAAAACAAGAACAAGGGAAACATTTAAGTGATTTGTAGGCTGTAACTATATCCAGCAATTAGTATTGAATAAATACAAATCATTGATTCATCTGAAAAGTGTTTCTTCTATGCCTGTTTCATTGTATGTGTTTTTCTAGACAGTGGGATCCGATGCTGAGTATAACAGCATTTCTCCCTCTGAGAAATCATAATCCAATGGAGAGACCAACCAGGAAATCTGCGGTTTCCATACACTGCATCAGGTGCTATGATAAAGACGTGCCTTAGGGAGCACTAAGTGTGTGCGTTAACCCAGGTGGTAGCAGACACAAAGGTTTGCTTGAAGTCTGTTTCCAAATTGAGAACTAAGGACGAGCAAGGAAGAGCTGGGTGAAGAAGGAAAGTGTTCCAGAGACAGAGAGAGAAAAAGGGAGGGCTGCATTGGTGGTCTAGTGCATCTTCCATCCACCAGGGCCAAAGCAAAACAGCACGACAGTTATGCCTTTTCTTCTGTGATCTTTTGAACCACAACTCCTTGTGAAGAATCAGTCACACATGGTACTGCAGTAGCTGGGTGCCTTGGACATGTTTCTACTGGATTATCACTTTGTAACAAATCCAACACCCTGTCAAGGCTAGGTTATAGTGAGATTCCATTGGCCAGGGAGGGCCTTATGAAGTTTGGAGAGGGCTAGGTTCACAATAATCCTGATCACCACACACCCTCCATGGGAACTGTGTGGTCTCTGCCCCCCCTATGTAATCTGAAGAACAGACATTAAGGAAGCACTGTACCTGACTATACTAAAATGCTGTCACAAATGAGCAACAATAATTCTTTCCTTGTTCTAACTGCTTTAAGAATTTAGGGAATTTATGCCTTTGTAAATTAACAACTCTGAAAATTAAAATGAATTGTTTTTCTAAAAACCTACATATTTTTGAATCACCTTCCACAGTAATCATAATAGTCATAAATTAGAATGTAGAATTTCCTTCCTTAAGGATAACCTGAAATAGATGTTAATCAGAACAAAAGCTGAATCTTCTTTATGTTTTCTTTCAATCTTTGAACAAGTGATGTGTTCATTTCTGACCGTTGTCAAAATGTTATGAGTATCTAGTTTTATTAAGACAGACAGAATAATTTCGAGTATTCTTATTGCTTCTTTCCTTACTTTAGAAGTAATTATAAAGAGTCACTCATTTCCTTAGTGCTCTACCAGGAGCACTGGGGACATAGATTCCTACCAGCGTGGAATTTGTAGCAAAGAGAGAGAGAGAGAGACTTGGAGGAGGGTAGAAATGGGGGAGCTGCCAGGAAAAAAGCACACCAGGACAGGGGGTGTCCCTGCCATGCTTGGCTCTTTCTCTTGGGCTATGCACCCCTGAGCTAGTCATCAGAATCAGAATCTCAGCAGGGTTTGTCTTTGAGAATTTGTGTTTTTATGAAGTCCCTTAGGTTATTTCCACATACGTTTAAGATTGAGAATCTTTGCTTTTGCTATGGAAGGTTGCCCACGGGATTGAAGCAAGAGAGTAGAATAAGAGGCTGTGTGTTGTAGAGAAGTTTTCTGTTAGACCATTTTGATAACTCAGCAGCATCAACTATGAGACGAGAGATAGGGAGATGCAATGATACGAAGTAACATTTAGGATTTGGCTGAAGAATTAGTTTCACACCTATTTAATAATTTTAATTAATGGAAAGTTTAATATTTTCTTAATTTTCTATTTCTGTAAAAGGTCATTCCATTGGATCAAAATGCCATAGTTAAAATATCAGGTAACAAAGAGGCTGGTAAATTAGAGCTTGCCAAGAATAGAAACAGGAAGGCTGTGACGGGCTCACAAGCAAGAGATGGAGGATGGGAACGAAGGCAGCAATAGCAGGGTGGAGAGGAGAGATCACACAAAACCAAGGGAAAATGAAATGACTTGGTCTCCAATTGAACAGAAATGTCAAGGATCAAAAATAGCTGTGGCTTTTTTTTCTTTTAGAAAACAAAAATTCATTATATTGGAATTATTGGAAAATGGAACTGATTCAGTATGATTTAATTTAATGAGATCATTTCATGGAAGTGATTCAGTGGAAAGCAGGACAAAAAAGTACAGCTCAGCTCTTCACTATTCTGGAAACAAACTGTGCTATTGGCAGAGACTTTGCACGTCGTCGTCCGAATTCAGACCTGCTCCTCTGCCTCGGTCTCACTGCGCTGTGGCAACTATGTGCTTCCTCTCTTGTGTTCTGAGAACCTCAGCTGCAGAATCCACATGCTTCTTATCCTGCTACAGTGACTTGCACACAGTAGGCCTTCCATTCATGGTTTTAGAATACACAGCTAATTAAGTAATTGTGGGGCTGATTGGAAGTGTCATTTCCTAATCTAAATCACTTGCAGAGAATCTATAGTGTGTGCCATTGTTTTCAACCAAGTTTATACCTGCATCCACCATTGAAATCCACTGTCTGGCAGTCTTCTTATACTGGAGAATCCAAACAAAGGTGCTCCTGTCATTCCCACAGTTATTTAGGACACCGTATGTCACAGCAGGGAATAGTTTAAGTCTAAGAGCCCAAGCGTGAACTGTAGCAGATGGCCCTCCACATGTTTTCTCCTGGTTAAGAGCAGCTATAAGTTTGACTTTGGAGAAATGACCTGGATTTGCCCATGATCTTTCGGATTGGATCCTGCAAAGCCTTTGAATGAAAAGAGTGGATGTACTGTTGTTATTTGAGAAGATAACAGTCATGCTTGCTTAATTAGAATTTTAAAAAATAAAAGAAATTTTGAAGGGTTTGGATTCACTTTCAAGATTTTATTTGCCAGCATTTTCCCAACTGAAGGCAACTCTAGAATGTCCGAGCTGGCTGGGACTTAGAAGATGATTTAGTCTAGTCTGTATCTTATAAATGAGGGCTCGCTGGCCCACACACGTCAGGTGACAGATGATGTCTTTGGCTCACCAGTGCAGAACTGGGTTCAGAATCCAGTCCCTGTGGCAGTTTCTGCTTGAGGTTCATTTTGGTGAAGTGCTTATTTCACTCTCTCATTTATACCCATTGCCAATTTCTTCTTAATTTATTTCCTTGGTACTCATCTTTCTTCATTCAGGTACTCATCCTGAATGATTTGTGATTAATAAAGTTCAGTCCAATGGAGTGAGTTGAATGTAAACCAACAAATATTGTTACTGTTTATTTGGTGAATATCAAGCCCATTTCTATGTAAGCCAATTATTTCCAGGGTACATAATGACACCAGATAAAGAAAATTCTCCAGCTAACTAAGATGACTACTTTGTGATTTCCTGAATTAGTAAAAAGAATCTGTAGCCACTTTTTGTTTGAATGTTAGCACTATGGTAAGCCTTTTACAGATATCTTTGTATTTAATCCTTACAAAGAATATATAAATGCTTATGGTGAACATATAAGGTAAATATTAAATAATTTGTTTTGGGTCGCATTACTAAAAAGTCACAGATCTTGGCAGGTGGCCTGCAACCTGGGTCTGCGTGACTCCTTACTCCACAGAGCAGCGGTTCTCAACCTGGGGGTCGTGACCCACAGGAACTGTATTAAAGGGCCCATGGCATTAGAAAGGTTGAGAATCACTGCCATAGAGCCTGCCATGACCCATTTCTGGAGCATCATGGGAACCACTTAGAAAATCATGGGCTGCCAAGAGAATCTTTTCTCAGGGGGTCAATAAGATGCACTGGGACTATGGGGGTGGGAGGTATTTCATGGAGATGGTCTTTCATAGAGGTATTTAATGGAGAGGGGGTTGAAAGGTATTTCCTGAAGATGGTTTCACACACTATTTGGGTTATTGTGAAAAACAGTGGAAAAATAATTTGACTTAAACCCTCTGCTTTATCCAGCACAAAATGCTCATTTACAACAGATTTTTGAGATGGATAAAAAAATAGATCTGATGATTGCAACTTGCATTTGCTTCAAAGCAAAATGCTGTAATGGAGGTTAATATTTCTAGATCACGTGGCCCTCTCCCAGCCGAGTGTGTGCCACAGCGCAGTGCACAAAATCTAGATCACATGGCCCTCTCCCAGCCGAGTGTGTGCCACAGATAGTGGACACGAGCTCTGTCCTCATTTTCATTCCACCCCCTTCCTAATCTCTTTTCAGATTAAATAGGAGTCCTTGTCATAGCCATTGTTGTCATGTTTTATGTCTTTTGGTTAAACATCTGTAATTACAGCAACCTTGCAATTATAAATTTAGAAAAATTACTTAGCTTTACGATTTTTTAATGATAAAAAAATTATAAAATATTGAAAAAGTACTTTATTTCTATTTTATATATTAAATCAGATTTCTAAAAATATGTGCTTTTTAAATTTTTTTTTTTTGTGACTGAGTCTCACTCTGTTACCCAGGCTAGCATGCTGTGCCGTCTAACTCACAGCAACCTCAAATTCCTGTGCTCAAGCGATTCTCTTGCCTCAGACTCCCCAGTAGCTGGGACCATAGGCACGTGCCACAACACCTAGCTAATTTTCTAATTTTAGTAGAGATGAGGTCTTGCTCTTGTTCAGACTGGTCTTGAACTCTTGAGCTCAAGTGATCCTTTCACATTAGCCTCCCAGAGTGCCGGGATTACAGGCATGAACCACCATGCCTGGCTTTATTTTATATATTTTATCAGAAGTATAATGAGAAAAATGTTTGTTAATGCTTTCAGTTCTTTCTTTGAAAGGAGTAAACTGTACACCAATAATCAAAGGAGGATATGAGAACATGTCTCAAAGTTTTCGTTCTAGGCTACATTTTCTGCAACTTTGGCTTAGGCAAATCGCTCAAACTCTTGAGAGCTCCATTTCACTCACTAAAAACTATATAAATCACAGATATGTAGGTCTTTCAGAATCTATGAACTTGGAGAATGTTGGAAAAACAGTTTGGCCACATAAGAACATGGGGTGAAAATAGAAGGAATAGGTTTTTACTCCACTTTCCCTTTAAAAGAAATCCTCACACAGGGTCAATCCTTCGGTGGATTGGATTTTTAGTTATTGGTCTTCAGAAAGATCGCCTTTCCACCTAGCATCACGCAAACTACGTGGTTTTGATGTGTGCTTGGGAGGATGTACAAAATTCTCTCTCCCCCTTTCCCTCTCTCTCTGTTTGACATCTTAAGGCCTGGATTTCAACACAAAACATTTCAATAGACTGACTTGTTATTAACAACTTTTTACATATCGGTATCCTGAATTGTAGAATCAGAAACGTCTCGGTCCTGGGCTTTTGGCAATATGGTGACACTGACATATTTATAAATCTGTTCCCTGCATCTAAAACAAAGGTTTAACTTTTTATGAGATATTTTCTATTGACAAAATATTTATGTAGATCTAATCCTACATCAAAAATGTGTGTTTGGAATGAATTACCATAGTGAGAAGAGAAAGCAATTAGCATTTAGAAATGCCCAGCTCCAAAGTCTCACCAAAAAGCAGTGGAAAAGAAAAGTAATTTAGACACTGATATGGTTTATTAAGTAGAAAGAACTCATGTTTATGAATTAGAAAGACCGATATTAGATAACACATTCTATCAATAAAGGGAAACTAAGATATAGATGCTGTTTCCTACAAGAGTTGTTACAAGGGATACCAAGATACTTTCATATCCAATGGAAAGTTGAGACATTTATTTATTCATTTTTCTTAGAGCAGAGCAATTTATTAGTCAAACATACTCACAGCCTGGGGGGCGGGGGGAGGATAGAAACAGTACAGGAGACCTGAAGAGGGTGACACGCAGGAACAGAGTGCACTACAGAGGCTGGGGAGGCAGACTCCAGGGCAGAGTTTTTCAACCTTTTTATCTCACGGCACACTTGAACCTATAGTTAAACTTCTGTGGCACACTTAAATTACGTTGATAAAAAAAAATATTAAAAAGAAAAAGAATATACTTACTGTGCTTTGAACTTCTTTTGAAAATAATATAATTAATGATCTTTAAAATTTTTCATGGCACACCTAAGATCCTTCCATAGCACACGAGTTTGACACAGCACACGGGCTGAACATCACTGCTCTATAGCATCAAAAGAATGAGCTGTCCGCTGACTCCCATAGGAGGAAGTGTTTGGCTTAATGAATAATTTTCCAGCTGGCAGAGAACTTTGGGATAAGCAGAAACTGTGCTTTTGTTGTCATTTAAACTATGTTCATAGCATCTTCTCCGGGAGTAGATTCCACATCCAGAAACTACTTTCTTTGCTCATCCATAAGTAGCAACTCCTCATCTGTTCAAGTTTTATCATGAGATTGTAGCAACTCACTGACCTCTTCAGAGTTCATTTCTAGTTCTAGTTCTTTTCTTATTTTTACCACACCTGCGGTGACTTCCTCTACTGAAGTCTTGAGCCCCTAAAAGTCCTTCATGAGGGTTGGAATCTTCTCCCAAGAAGACAGATGAATGGCTAACAAACACATGAAAAAGTGCTCCCTGTCCACAATCATCAGAGAAATGCAAATCAAAACCACCTTGAGATATCCCTTAACCTAAGTATGAATAGCCCCACATCACAAAGCCCCAAAGCTACAGATGCTGGTGTGGGTGTGGAGAGAAGGAAACACTTTCACACTGTTGGTGGGACTGCAAACTATACAACCTTTTTAGAAAGAAGTATGGAGAATCCCCAAAGAGAGGAAAGTAGACCTTCCATTTGATCCTGCAATCTCATTACTAGGTATCTACTCAGAAGAAAAAATATTATTTTCCTGTAAGAATTTCCACTTGAATATTTACAGCAGCTCAATTCACAATTGCGAAGATGTGGAAACAACCAAAATGTCCATCAACCTATGAATGGATTAATAAACTGTGTATGTGTATATGCAATACTATTCAGACATAAAAAAGAAAGATGGAGACTTTATATCTTTTATAGTTACTTGGATGGGGTTGAAGAACATTCTTCTTAGTAAAGGGTCTCAAGAATAGAAAATCAAGCATTCCATGTTCTCAATACTAATTTGAAACAAGTAGGTGACCGGGCATCTATGAGAGAAAAACAATTAAATCAAGAAGAGGAATAAGGGGACGGGGAAGGGGGTGCAGTGTAGGGTATATGGTGGACCTCCAAGATGAAGGAGTCAACTACAACTCAAACTTTACCTTACAAGAGACATTACTTTTGTTTTTATTTTTTTCATAACCCCTGATAACATGGTGATTTTTTGGTAGGTGTGTGAAGGGATTTTGCTACATTGTCTAAGCTGATCTCCAACTCCTGGCCTCAAATGATTCTTCTATATTAGACTTCCAAAGTACTGGAAGAACAGTCTCTGGTACAACACATCTGGCTTGAGACATTTATTTTTAAAAAGCAGCCTCTGTCCCTAAGAAAAATATGAAATTTAAAAGTGTCTAATATTTAGGGTTGCACCTGTGGCTCAAAGGGATAGGGGGCCAGCCCCATAAGCTGGAGGTGGCTGGTTCAAACCCAGCTCTGGCCAAAAAAAAAAAAAAGTATCTAACATTTATTGAGCATATACTATGAACCAGTCATTTATCTAAACATTTTGGAGACATCGAGATAGAGACTATTAAAATTCCCTTTATAGATAAGAACATGGATCCTCAGACATGAAGTGTAACTTTGCAGAGTGTCATCTACCTATTAAAACACAGATCTAGAGGCCGGCAGGTTCTAAGACTCAAAATCCTTGGAGAACTCTCCAATGTCCTGAACTAAGAAGCTATGCTAGGGAAATATGGATGTAACTATTGTGATTATGTGAGCACCAAGAATCAGCAAAAAGATTGGAAAGATGAAAATACACAGGGTTAATAAAAAAAATAAGCCTTTGGAAAAATAGGAACATACTCATTCCTCACTTTAAAATATTTTATAGGGAAAAAAGGCCACACAACAATATATATCACACAAAACAGATTTTATTCCAAATAAACATGTATAATATGTTAACTTACAGTTTATTGAAAAAAAAATTATAAATCTATTAATTAAAATTATTTAAAATATTTAAAGTTTATATTACCTTTTGAACTGTCAGCTGTTCTGTGATCTAGCATTCTTAGTTTTATCAGTTTACAAGAAGGTAGTGAAAACTGGAAAGTGAAAAATCATTATAGGAAAGCCAATAAATACTTTATGAATTTTTGAGGGAAAGTTCCTCCCTGTGTTAAAAGTCCATGAAGAAAGCATTGATTTTGATTCTGTAACAGCATTTCTCTCTCTCTCTCTCTTCTTCTTTTGCTTATTGGGCATTTAAAGAATGTTTTTTCTTTTTTTTTAAATTTCAGAATATTATAGGAGTACACGTTTTGGTTACATAATTTGCTTTTGTATATCTTAAGTCAAAGTTATCAGTATGTCCTTCACCCAGAACGTGTGCATTGTACCTGTGGGTGTGAATTACCCCTCCTCCCCATTTTCACAATTCCTGTTGAGCTTTACTTCATATTTCACAATTCCAAAGATGTGGAAATAATCCAAGTGCCCATCAATACATGAGTAGATTAATGAAATGTGATATATGTGTCCTACTTAGCCTTCAAAAAATGGTGGTCTATTATCTTTTGTAACAACCTATATGGAACTGGGGACCATTCTTCTAAATGAAGTATCACAAGAATGAAAAAACAGACACCACATGTGCTCAATACTAAATTGGAACTAGTTGATCAATGCTTATGTGCGCATACGGAAGTAAAACTCAACAGCATTTCTTGAGACTTACTAAGCGCTGGGTACTTAAGAAGAGGAGTAAGATGTGACTGGTGCTTCAAGGAGGTCCCAGTGTAGATAGCAGCAGGAGCTTTGTTAAAAAATCTCATCAAGGCAACTACGTAAACTCAGATTGTGGTACTTCCACTTTCTAGTCTTTGAATAACCTTGGGAAAATTGCTTAGCTTTCCTGAGTCTCAGTTTCCTCATCTGTCAAATAGGAACACTATTATTACCTACATACTATTACTAACACAAATAAGAAAGACTTGTGTTAAAATAGGAAAGGGATTACAACAATCCCTGGTACAGGGCAAAACACCTGTCAGCGGTAGCTGCTATTACTAAAGTCACGATGTTCCAGAACAGGGTGGAACAGGAACGTGAAGAAGAAGAGGATGATTATCTAGAGGTGTCGAGGAAAATACCCCAGACAGCAGACCGTAGTTGGGTAACATTTACCCGGGTGACTGGTGAAAGGGAGGTCCAGTATGGAGGAAGCAGTGAAAACACAGGTTATAGAGACGGAACACACCTTGAGGCATTTAGTGAACTGTTCCCCCCAGGGCATGGTTGTATTCTTTGAACTACATCTACATAACCCCCCTACCCCTTGCCCCCAGTGACCAGTACTTCATTCTCTATCTCTGTATACATACTTGACTCTCTTAAAAAATATCTGAATTTAAAATAAAAATCCACCAAAACTTTTGATCACAGAAGAAATACAACCAGATTCAAAACTTAGAATACCAATGAGAGAGTGCTGATTTAGTCTGCAGTGAGAGAGGGTTTTGGAGTCAGATCCTGGAGGTGTTGGGGGCCATAGGAAAAGTTGGTCATGAAGCCCAAGAATCCGTGTCTTCCTGTGATGAAGGGTTCTGTGAAATTGCCATGGACCGTGTTAAAAAGAGGTTCGTTTGAGAACCGTGCGGCCCTGGTTCTAGTTGGAGCAGAATTGCTTTTATCTCTTTCACAGTTTAAGATTTCATGTGAATTATTTATCTGGAGAAAAGAATCTGCTCCTAAAAAAATATTTTAAAACAAATCTCATTGTGTATATCTGAGGTATGCAACATGATGTCATCAGCTACATACATGGTAACATTGTTACTATGGTTAAGCAAATTCATTGTATCAATTATTTATCCCCCACCCCTGCAAGAGCAGCCATAATCTATTCATTTAGAAAAAGTCCGAATACAAACAATTTTACTAACAATAGTCCTCATGTTGTACCTTAGATCTTTAGGATTGTTCGTCCTACAGTCTGTTACTCTGTATTCTTTGAACTACATCTTCCTGTTTCCCTCTTGCCCTGGTAACCATTACTTTATTATCTATTTATCTATATACATACTGACTCTCTTAAAAAAATATTTGAATTTAAAATAAAAATCCGCTGAAGCTTTTGAAGAAATGTGACCAGATTTCTGAATTACTTTGAGAACACTTATTTAGTTACTTAGCAAAGATTATAGAGAACTTAACAATGTGCCAGAAACTGTTCCAAACATTTTATAAATATTAATTAAGGGAGGCTGGATAAGAGGAGGTGAAAAAATTTCAACAGATTTCCTCAACAACGCATTCTGGGCATCTTTAGTTCTGAATGCTTTTGTAAGCTTTTATTTTCATTTAAATCAATATATAGCATGTGCATTAGCCCTCCATTTTCAGTAAATTCCACTTCTTTGAAACCTTACATTTTTCTTCACATATTTGTGAGGACAAACTTAAAAAAAAAATAGGATAAAAGTTTTTTTTCACTATTTTGCATGCTGGACTTAGTAGGAATTACTTGTAAAAAGAGAAGTTAGCGTTGAGAAAAGAATTACATGAGGAGCGGGAAGCGCTGTCTGTCCAAGTGCCCCAGCACCTGCGTAATGGGGATGGCGAAGCAGTTGTGCAAGGTCTGCTCCATTCTGATAGGTTGGAAGTAGGTAGGGGTGTGGTCTGGGGCGTGGTCTGGGCCATTCCAGGATAGAGGCCTAGCAAAGTGGTTGGTGATCGCGTTGCCTCCCTGAGAACCAGGTACGGCTTTCAAGAGTGTCTGTACCATTACTTGGAGGTGTTTTGGAAATCTCTGGAGATGGCTTTGGTTGCCACGAAAACGGAGACGGCGCCTGTTGGGTTTAGTGCATAGGGGCTAGGTCGCTACACACCTTGCAACATACGGAGCAGCCCTCCATCCAGGGGGCTTTCCCATATGCACGAAGGTCAAACATTTGCATATAAGTACAGAAGGCTGTAACCCAACTTTTTGTCCACAAAAACACAAAGTATTTTTGGCATGTTTTTAATATATACTGATTTTTTTCACGAATGGAGCTACTTGGCAAATAAAGACTGGATTTTGTTCAGGGCTTGTTTTTTTTTTTTCCTTTTTTGATTTTGGTTTTTGAGGTTTATTTTTTTCCCCCAGAAGTTGTTCACCGTTCTGGAAACTAACATCATGATCATGGCATTGGAATTCCAAGCCTAGTCCCCAACATACATAGTCTGCCTGTGTAGCTGCCACATGCACTGTGAGCTACAGTGCGTTCACCTCTGAACGAAACAAGTGTCTGATTGCATGAGTATGTCACCTATTGTAGCCCTGCTCCAGGGAATATATATTTTTTCCTTTAGATTACATGTAGGGCGTGTATTTATTTCTTTGAAATAGTCTGTGCCCGTAGTTTATCTCTGAATTTCATTGAGGAGAATACAGGTGTCTCATACAGTATTTGCTATAAAAATGAGAGTTGGAGTAGACCAGAGTTGAGGGCCAATGTGTCAAAGTTACATAAAACTGTTTTCAAACCACTCAGTTTCTCTTACATTATGGTGAATCGGGACTCCAGTTCATTTATTGATTTCACTTTAACGTTTCCAAGCAGAGGCCATTTGTGTTCACATAGTGTAGAAAATGGAGGCCGCTAAAGCACTTGAGAAGCCTGGGGCCCCTTTTGTGTGCGTGACATGGGGGCCCAGCTGTCAAGGTGTGGAGGGCCTCATCTGGCAGGTTTGCACCAGTCCTAGGCAAGATGCTTGAGGCTGCTGTGTGTCTGCAGTTTTGGAAAATATACTTCCAGCTTCAGGTCCCAAGCCAGCTGCTTGTCTTGAAACCCAGTCCAAAGTGATTTCAGAAAGTGATATATGATGGTTTTTCTCCTTTACACTATAGAGAATTTTTTTTTTTTTTTTTTGGTAGTTTTTGGCTGGGGCTGGGTTTGAACCCGCCACCTCCAGCATATGGGGTCGGGGGCCTACTCCTTTGAGCCACAGGCGCCGCCCTACCCTATAGAGAATTTTTAAAAGTAATTTTGTATTTTATATACAACCACACATATGCCACTATTAATTACATTTAATGTCAAATTGTCAAGAATCCAGACAAAAAGTCAAAAAGTCAAAATCCAAATCATGTGAAAAAAGTTAGTATTTCTTACAAAACAGAAAAAAATATTTTATTTTCTTTTGTTTGGCTTAGTGTTTTCACAACATAGTGCCCAGTTTGTCAATAATGTATTTGTCAGTGTATCATTTACATATGTCCCAAGCAGGATGCTGTAAGCTCCTTTGTATCTGTCTGGGTCTGTACAGCTCTCAGCGATCGTCCGGATGGACCAGCTGATTAATTTATATGCTTGTTATTCTTTGACAAAAGCTTCTCGGGAGGTGGCATCAAAACGTTTTTCAGTATAGACATGGCTCTGTGCCTCTAACTAGCCATTTTTATTTTATAAGTGCATTTCTAAGCATCAACTATTTTGCTTGCATAAGTAAATTGGGACTTTTTGAAACTTTTTTTTCCTAAAGAAAATGAAAAAGAAGTATATTTATAATGGAGTAGGAAGCAGCGTATGGGAGAGACACAGACCATGCTTTCTACTCATTAACTTTCCATTAAAAAAACTAAGATAAATTCTTGCTTTAGATAATGAGTATTTCTGAACAGATTGTTGGCAGACACCATTTTAATAACAAGTAAAAATATTTGATTCACAGATCTAGAGGCCCTGAATACTAATGTAAATGTCCTTCATCTTTTAATACCAATATTAGTTGTATCTATTATAATATGTACTAAATTTTGGTAATTGGTAGTTCATGTACATCCTGAGACCACTTATTGCTACTTACTACAATTGTGTCTTTAATTAAAACAATAATTTCCATTAATAAATAGAATAGCAAAGCTTGTACTGAGAACTAGTTAGTGTCTAATTTCCAATTTATCCAACTTTTAGGATTAATCAAGCATAGCTAATGCTACAATAATCAGTGATTACTTTTTATCTTTGTTCAGTAATATAATCAGTAGGACAAATTTTCTGATTAGTCAGAGGTCCACAGAAATTGTTCACCTCAAAAGTCTTTACTGAATAACTAACTAGATAATATCTAACTCTATTCTAAATATATTCTAAAAATTTAACAAGATCTTTCTGAAGTAGGCAATTTTTATGACTATTATGTTTGCTAATTGGACAATTTGGTGGGTTAAAATTATCTTGAAAAAGAATTTGTTAGATCTGTTTTGAGCTCTCAGTATAAGGATTTTTGGATTAATTTTATGAATATGCATTTATAAAGTATTTATTCAGTGTGAGCAAGGTAGTGTATAAGATGCTAATCTTGTTCAGATTTATCCCCAAGTGTTTGGATCATTAGAAGTAAATGGGTAAAACCAAGGGCTTTAATCCCACTAACAGCTATGACTCTTTCCAAAGTCACAACATCTTGACGTCTCACAAGAGTCAATGCCAGTTTCCTTTATTTCAAGACCTAATTGTTTTCTGCCTGGGGTAATGCTATTTTTATCCTTCGATTTTTTTTATACTCCACATTAATAAGATCCCTGCCTTAGTTTACCATTTATGGTTCAGAACAAGGTCACAGGAACTCCGCTTTTTCATTTATTCTCTTCTTTCCCTCTCCCACTAGATGCTATCGTCTTCTGCATGAAGGTTTCTTTGAGATCTTCGAGTAAAGAGGCCTCCCTCCCTTGATCCTCTCCCAGGCCTCATTATAGAAAGCCTCGTTCTTTATGTATAATACATGCATTTCCCTACTCCTAACTCAGCTTTCTGAATGCTTTTTTTTTTTTTAATCATGTACCTTTATTAGATGACCACTCCAGATGCTCCAACACACACACACACACACACACACAGACACACACTCCTAGGCCATTTTCAATATAATATATTGATGTTTTATAGCTCTTGAATGTGGTTTGAAGAATTATTGCCTTGAAATTAATAGGCTCGCAATAAAATACTCTTAAAGTTATTCAAATTAGATAATCTGATTTCCTTACCCATATTTATAAATTAGGGCCTTTTAGTACCTTCTCACCGTTTCTGGGTTGATAAAACTAATTTGTCCATCACATTGCAAGAGTAATTTATGTGCAAATGTTTATACAGCACTTATCATGTGCCAAGCAATCTTCTAAGTGCTTTACAAATACTCAATTATTTCATCCTCATTATAAACCTAGAAGTAAATACTTACATTTATCTCTTATTTTATAAGTAAGGAGATTTAGGCATGAGGGATTAGACTTTTGCCTAAAGTCATACAAGTACGTGGCAGAGTTGGCTTCATACCCGAGCATCTGGCTCTTATTCACCATGCTGTGCTCTCTCTTAAAATCAGTAGGCTTGTTCTTTTCATAGATCTCCAGAATCTAAGGTTACATATTTTAAAAGGAGAAAAAATGAAGATGAACATTTTCCACTGAGTCTGTGTATTTCTAGGGCTAGAACAGAGGGTGTAAACCCAAAACTTTTCCCTGTCCCTGTTTAATTTTGTTGTAGTGTTAGAGTTTCTTGGTGCATGGCTTTTTTAGTAAAAATTAATTAATTACTTAATTTATTTGCAACAGGATCTTGCTCTGGAGTGCAGTGGCATCACCATTGTCTAAATTTAGGTTGTGTCAATCTTTAGCTGGTACCATGGTTCACAGGGTCAACATGACTCAAAATGTTTCAAAAGTAGTTGGGGGGTTACAAGGAGATTGTCCATGAAAGGAAGTAATGGCAGGTCTTTTTCTAAGAGGTAATAAGTAAGAAGCTTCCCTAAATTTTCAGGCTAAAATTTTTCAAATGTACTTTTCAGCTTGGAATATTTTTAGAAAATAATGATTTCCATTACAAAAGCAGCAACAATGCCAGCATTATATTTCTAGGAACTTATCCATTTCTTCTTTATTCAATTTGTTAGCAGATTAGGGTACATTACATTTGTATAATGAACAAATCTATTGTATTTCTATGGTGTCAGTTGTGATATCTCCTTTTTAATATATAGTTTAATTTATTTGGGCGTCTCTCTTTTCTTTCTCATAAGGGTCTAGCTGAATGTTTGCCAATTCTGTTCATCTTTTAAAAAAGATCTTTATTTTTGTTAATAAAGATCTTTTTGTTCCTATTGGGTTTTTTGTTTCTATTTTGCTTTTATATTTGTTACTTCTTTTCTTCAGCTTATTTTGTACTTAGTTTATTCTTTCATTCCAGTTCCTTGAGGTGTACAGTTAGGTTTTATTTTGAGACCTTTCTTTTCTATTAATGGATGTGTTCATCACCACAAAATTCCGTCTTAGAACTGATTTTGCCGCATCCTGTTGTCTTGGTATGTTGTTTTCATTTTCATTTGTCTTAAAGTATTTTTGATTTCCCATTTGATTTCTTCTTTGACTCATTGATTGAGAGTGTGTTGTTTAAATTCCACATATTTGTGAATTTTCTTATTTCCTCCTATTATTGATTTTTATTTTTATACTGTTTTAGTTGGAAAAGATACCTGACATGATTTCAGTCTTCTTAAATGTGTTAAGACATATTTTATGGCCCAACAAAGGACCTGTCCTGGAGGATGTTCCTGCGAACTCGAGAAGTGCTGTGTTCTACTGTTGAATAGTGTGCTCTGTACATGTGTGCTGGGACTGTTTGGTCTACTGTGTCATTCATTTCTGCTATTTTCTTACTCATGGTCTGGATGATCCATGTATTTTTCAATGTGGGTTACTGAAATATCCTACTATTATTATATTTCTATTTCTCCTTTCATTTATGTTAATATTTGCTTTACATTTATATGTGTTCCAATACTGGGTCTCTATATGTTTGCATTTGTCATTTCCTTTTGATGGATGAATCTCTTTGTTGTTATATAATGACCTTTGTGGTCTTGTTACAGTTTTTTAGTTAAAGTCTATTTTGTCTGGCATTAAGTATGCCATCTCTGCTCTTTTGTGGTTGTCATTTTCATAGAATATCTTTTTCCACTTTCAGCCTGTGTACATTCTTTCTTTCTTTCTTCTTCTGGAACTCCCATAATTTGTATATTGGTTCACTTGATGGCATCCTAAAGTCTCAGAAGCTTTATTCACTCTTCTTCCTTTTCACCTCTGATTAGATAACTTCAAATGACTTGTCTTTAATTTCACAGGTTCTTTTGTTTTCTTAATTGAGTCTGCTATTAAGTGTCTCTCTTGTATTTTTCATTTCATTAATTGTACTCTTTAGCTGCAGAATTTCTGTTTTTCTCTTTTACTTGATTTCTACCCCTTTGGTGAACTTCTTGTTTTGTTTATGGAGTGCTTTCCTTTTTTTTTTTTTTTTTTTTGAGTTGTTTATCTGTGTTTGTTTATAGATTATTAAGCTTACTTAAAACAGTTATATTGAATTAGTTGCTAGATAATTCATAGGTCTCCATTTCTTTGGCATTCATTACTGGAAAATTGTGTTTCTTTGATAGTGTAATGTTTCCTTGATTTTTAATGTGTGTTCCTTGAAATCTTGTATTGCTGTTTTGCATGTGAAGAAGGAGTTACCTACTGGCTTGTTTCAGGAGAGAAAGACCTTAACCAGAAGTCAGACTGGCTAAAGATTTAGAGATCTTGGAGTTGCTCAGACTTTTTCTATGGTTGCACCTGCTACACTGCTCTTGTCTCTCTTTGGAAGGAATTCGTAAGATTGTATGTTTTCTCACAATCCTGTAAAGCCAGGCTGGGTATGGAGAGCCTCCTATTTAATTTTGCTAGGGCAGTGCCCTAAAGTGTTTTTTTCCCAACATATCAGAGTCAAGCAAACTGTCTGTGTGAACTCATGCACAATATGCAGGGGGTCACATGCACCATCAGTTAGGACACACAGGAGGCACTAGCTGTGGAAGAGGGAGGAGCACGCTGGGTGCTGGAAGCATGCATGGCCTAGTGGGTGGGGTCTTGAGGCAATGCATCATATGAGAATTTTGGGTGAGTTGCTTACTGGAGTCTTCCAGGTGATTAGAATTTGTGGTCCTTTGTTGAGTTTTGTTCCCTGATTGCTGCGAACCCATGCCCCCTTTTTCTGCTTCTAGCTGCCTGCAGAGTATTTAGGTATGTCTATTCCCTTAGTGTTCTGGGTGAGGCAAGAAAGAGGTGGACTTCTTGGGCAGTGCTCTGTGTAGTTGCAGAAGCCAGTTACTCACTCACTAAACTCTCACTTTCCCCAACAAGAAACTCTAGGCAAAGGGCATTTCTATTTTTCATACATGAAATAAATAATGTGTTTTTTTAAAAAAAATGTGTTGTTTTATTTAAAAAAATGTGTTTAAAAAAAACAAAATATTTAAAACAATGAATTTCGAATACATTTCTTTTCACTCAACTTTATTAAAGTCAAAAGATAATAATCCAATGATTGATATTCTCCTACTACAAATATATGTATGTATATACATATATATATTTTAAAATCATGATGATTTCAAAACATTTAATAAAGTCTATATCTCGTATTCCACAATGAAAAATTCCTTAAATTGTCAGTTATTCTTCTCTATATCTGATTGCTTTGTATCTTCGGGCAACATGATTAAAAATAAGAGCATACTCAATGTAATTTGAAATGACATTCTTCAAAAAACTGAATATCAAGTTACCATGAAACTTCATGAACTTATTTGCACTCATACTTAAAAAAATTTCAGTGTAATAACTATTATTTATTTTCATAAATTTCAAACCACGTCATAAGCCTACCTTGCATGAATCCATTTAATAAGTATATATCAGTAGCCCTCATGAAGCTTTTGTGATACAATTAGAGATAAAACAATAAAACATATGTCTTCATTCAATTTTGTTCTTAAGAGCAGTGGAGGATGCAGACCAAACAAAGAGAAAGAAATCAGTAGAACATACAAGTTATGGAAAAAATGTTAAGAGGAGGATAAGGAGAAAGGCAGCCGAGTGGGGAAAGTGGTGGGGTCACAACTTTCAGTAGGGTAGTCACAGGAGGCCTCCTCAGGAAGGTGACAGGAAGGCAGACATGGAGGAGAGAAGGCGGGATGCATACACATGGATACCCTTCGAAGTGCATCTCAGGCAAAAGAAATAGTAAGTACAAAATTCCTGAGACAGAACTGTGTGATCTGGGTTCACAAGGAGGCCAGTGCAGCTGGCGTGGAGAGAGCAAAGGGGAGAGTGATAAAGGATGAAAGCAGAGAGCTGGGGCTCTGCAGACCCTTGTATGGTCCTCAGCTTTTACGTCAAGTAAACTGGGGAGCTATCAAAGGGCTCTGAGCAGACCAATTACGTGATCCTGTGTTTAATAAGATTGCTCTGTTGGACAGTGTGGAGAACAGACTTCAAGGGACAAGGTGTAAGCTGGAAGACAGTAAACAGCCTGTTAAAACAGTCCATGTGAGGCATGGTGCCATTCAACACCGGTGCCAAGCAAGCACTGACTGTTGGAGGGCATGACTGATTTAGTTTCCCATATACTAGTGTGTGGGGGGTATGCATGTGTGGGGCAGAGGGTTTATGGGTTAAAGCTTCTCTAAAGTCCTACAAAAGCAAAGAAACCACAACGAATCATGTCTTAACTACTGGATTACTACATAAGAGGCCATTTATATTAAAAATGTAGTTGTGAGCAAGCATCTAGGTGAACAAATATTTTCATGTGGATGTGCAAACTTCTCATGGGGCAGAGGTGGTGTTACTCTATTTTCATTTGGATTGTACCACAGACCTTGTAGATTCTCTTTATTTTTATTCTTTCTTTTTTTTTTGAATTTTATTTATTTTATTTTATTTTTTATTTTTTTTATTTCTAATAAAAAAAATTTTAATTAAAAACAATTTTTTTTTTTATTAAATCATAGCTGTGTACATTGATATGATCATGGGGCATCATACACTAGTTTCATAGACCGGTTGACACATTTACATCACATTGGTTAACATAGCCTTCCTGGCAATTTCACAGTTATTGTGTTAAGACATTTACATTCCACATTTACTAAGTTTCACATATACCCTTGTAAGATGTACCGCAAGTGTATTCTCACCAATCCTCCTCCCTACCCTCTTTCCCCCTTCCCCCTAT
>CAUYPK010102520.1:0-18992 GCA_963574355.1 Loris lydekkerianus
AAAACCTGAACTTAAAATAAAAAACTTTGCTATACACCATATCAGAGTGTATGGCCTGTTTCTTGATTTAATAATTACAGGAGCGAGTTTTACACCTACAGCAAAGCTTCTGCTCGTTCGCGTCTCCGGTCACGCAACACAAAACCTGTGTGATACAACAAATCAGTCTTAAGAGGGAAATTTAGATGCCTATATTTGAAAAATAGAAGGAGAGCTTATCAATGAACTCATAAACCATTGTATGGAATTGGAAAAAGAAGAAAAATCTAATCCTAAACCCAGCAGAAGAAAAGAAATAACCAATATTAAATCAGAAATTAATGAAATTGAAAACAAAAGAGTATTCAGAAAACTAATTTTTAGAAGTTTGTTTTTTTGAAAAAATAAATAAAATTGCTAAACCTTTAGCCAGATTAACTAGAAACAGAAAATCTCTAATAACCTCAATCAGAAATGATAAAGGGGAAATAACAACAGATGCCACAGAAGCACAGGAGATCATCTCTGAGTACTACGAGAAACTCTACACGCAGAAATATGACAATGTGGAGGAAATGGGTCAACAGCTGACATCACACCCTCTCCCTAGACTTAATCAAGATGAAATAGATTTCCTGAACAGACTAATTTCAAGAACTGAAATTGAAGAAACAATAAAAAATTCTCCCAGCAAAAAAAAAGCCCTGGTCCAGATGGCTTCACACCAGAATTCTATCAAACCTTCAAAGAAGAGCTTATACCCATACTGCAGAAAATATTCCAAAAAATTGAGAAAGAAGGAATCTTCCCCAACACATTCTATGAAGCAAACATCACCCTGATACCAAAACCAGGAAAAGACCCAAACAAAAAGGAGAATTTCAGACCAATTCCCTAATAAATATAGACTCAAAAATTCTCAATAAAATCCTAGCCAGTCGATTACAGCCACACATTAAAAAAAATCATTCATCATAATCAAGTAAGTTTCATTCTGTGGATTTAAGGCTGCTTTAACATATGCAAGTCCATAAATGTAATTCACCATATCAACAGAAGCAAAAACAAAGACCATATGATCCTCTCAATAGATGCAGGAAAAGCAATCGATAAAGTTCAGCATCCTTTTCTAATTTGAATACTTCAGAATTAGGGCATAGGTGGCATATTCCTTAATCTGATCAAAGCCATCTCTGACAAACCCACAGCTAATACCATACTGAGTGGAGTAAAACTAAAAGCTTTTCCACTCAGAACTGGAACAACACAAGGTTGTCCTCTATCACCACTACTATTCAATATAGTGCTGAAAGTTCTAGCCAATATAATCGGGCAAGAAAAGGTAATAAAGGACATCCAAATGGGTGCAGAGGATGTCAAACTCTCACTCTTTGCTGCCAATATGATCTTATACTTAAAGAATCCCAAAGACTCAACCACAAGACTCCTGGAAGTGATCAAAAAAGACAGTAATGTCTCCGGATATAAAATCAATGTCCATTGTTGCATGAATTGGCGCCGCAGAGGAAAAGTCCACAACTGAAATGTCAGAAAGAGAGCAGACTGCAGCTCACTCAGGCATGCAGTGGCCTCAGTTTATTTCTTACAAACTTATATACTCTTAATAATACTAAGTTTTGCATGTACACTTGATAATAATAAGCCAGTTGGCAGCCAATGATCTAGAAGATAAGAGTACAAAGAAAACATACAGAGCAACCACAAAAACTTATTCAGCCGTTTGTCTGAGAAAACAGGTGCAACATGTAACTGAAATGGGCCACTTCCAGGGCCCCTTCCAGGAAATTCCAGAGACAGCAAGACTCTGCTTGCAGAGTCTGCCTCCTGGATGACTAGCTTGCTAATCAGTTCAAAGGTTCTTAAAGGAACATCCCTTCATGTGGACACTGAGAAAGCTTCTTCAAATATATGTCAATGGTTCTTGATGTTACATTGAGGTTACATCCATAGATCAGTAGGCTTTGTTTATGCCAATAAAGTTAAGCAGCTAATCAAAGACAAAATTCCCTTCACTGTAGCTTCAAAAAAAAAAAAAAAGAAAGAAAGAAAAAAGAAAGAAATATCTAGGAATATACATAACAAAAGAGGTGAAGGACCACTACAAAGAAAATATGAAACCCTAAGGAAATAAATAGCAGAAGATATTAACAAATGGAAGAACATACCATGCTCTTGACTGGGAAGAGTCAACATTGTCAAAATGTCTACACTGCCCAAAGCAATCTATAGATTCAATGCAATCCCCACTAAAATACCAGCATCATACTATCAAGATTTGGAAAAAATAATTCTTTGTTTTATATGGAACCAGAAGAAACCCCATATAGCCATGGCAATTCTTAGTAATAAAAACAAAGCTGGGGGTATCTTCCTGCCAGACTTTTGGCTATACTATAAGGCCATAGTGATCAAAATAGCATGGCATTGGCACAAAAATATGCACAAATGTCGCAAACGACATTTGGAACCAAATAGAAAACCATGAAATGAAACTAACATCTTACAACCCACCTGATCTTTTATAAACCAAACAAGAACCTGCACTGGGAGAAAAAGTCCCTATTCAATAAATATTGCTGGGAGAATGGGATAACCACATGTAAGAGACTGAAACTGGACCTGTACCTCTCACCACTTACAAAAGTTGATTCAAAATGGATAAAAGATTTAAATCTAAAGCATGAAACAATAAAAATCCTCAAAGAAAATGTCAGGAAGACATTTGAAGACATCAGCCTGGGGAAAGATTTTATGAAGAAGACTTCTATGGTAATTGCAACAACCAAAATAAACAAATGAGACTTAATGAAACTGAAAAGCTTCTGTATAGCAAAGGAAACAACAACCAAAGCAAAAAGACAATATTCAGAATGGGGAAAAAATGGGAAAAGATATTTGCATATTATGAATTGGACAAAAACTTGATAATTAGGACCTATAGAGAACTCAAATTAATCAACAAAAAAAGACCAATAATCCCATATGTCACTGGACAAGAGAGATGAATAGAACATTTTCTAAAAGAAACAAATGGCCAACAAACACACAAAAATATTCTCATTATCCCTTATCATCAGAGAAATGCAAATCAAAACTACCCTGAAATATCACCTAAGCTCAGTGAGAATGGCCCACAACACAAACTCTCAAAGCTGCAGATGCTGGTGTGGATGTGGAGAGAAAGGGACACTTTCACACTGCTGGTGGGACTGTGTGAGTGCATTCAATGACGGTGGCAAAATCACCTAATAATGCATTGCTCAGAACCTGTCCCCATTGTAAGTGATGCATGCCTGTAATAAAAATTGAAACAGATAGTATTCCAACCTTTTTGGAAAGAAGTATGGAGAAAACTCAAAGAACTCAAATTAGACCTCCCATTTGATTCTACAATGCCATTTCTAGGCATCTACCCAGAAGAAAAAAAAATCCTTTTATCATAAGGACATTTGCACTAGACTGTTTATCACAGTTCAATGTACAATTGCCAAAATGTGGAAACAGCCTAAATGCCCACCAACCCAGGAATGGAAACTGTGGTATATGTATACTATGGAATACTATTCAGCCACTAAAAAACAAGGGGACTTTACATCTTTTGTATTAACCTGAATGGAGGTGGAACACATTCTTCTTAGTAAAGCAACACAAGAATAGAGAAGCAAGAATCCAATGGACTCTATTCTAGTATGAAGGCAGCAGATGAGCTAATATAAGGTGGGGTCGGGGAATGAGCACGTGGGGAGAGGGGAGGTGGGAAGAGGAGGGAAGGTCATGGTGTACGGCACACCTTTGGGGGGGCAGGACACATAAGAGGGATTTTGTCTAACAAATGCAATCAGTGTAACCTAATTCTTTGTACCTTCAATGAATCCCAAACAATAAAAAATAAAAGACTCCAAGCTACTGAAAGTAAATAAATTATTCTATGAATCCAGAAGATATTTCTGAATAGTTGAGAGTGGTCCAAAAATGTGGTAAAGTAGCTGTATGGCACTAAGAAAATGGCCATGGTGGGTGGATTGCTTGAGTTCAGTTCAAGACCAGCCTGAGTTAGAGTGAGACCCCATCTCTACTAAAAATAAAAAAATTAGCTGGGCATGACAGTGGGCACCTGTTGTCCAAGCTACTTAAGAGGCTAAGGCAAGAGGATGTCTTGACCCCAGGAGTTTGAAGTTGGTGTGAGTTAGACTAAGGCCATGGCACTCTAGCCCAGCAATGGAGCAAGACTCTGTCTCAAAATGAAAATAAAAAAATTACTAATTCAATTAATAAGACATCAGGTTCCTCATAAAATGCCTCAAACCAAGCAAAGGCCATGTGAAGGAAATTTATTCTTCGTGTGGCCAGGGGAACACATACATGTGTTAGACTGAACACACATGTCTAACTCTTTGCATCCCACAGTCCCAGTGAAATAACAGGGAATCCATTAAATAAAAGCATCTTAAAAGATTAACAGGGTAGAGACAGGGAATGAAGGCAGTAGTTCACCAGAAGTTTTAGGAAATTCTAGATAATAGAAACTAAATAAAATCAGACTAAAAACTACAACCCAAAACCTCAGAGAGAGGAAACATTTGTACAAGATGTGGTTGTCATCAGTGTAATTCCAGTCATGTGCCCCACAGTGGCATTTCCATGAGTGGACCACGTATACCACAATGCTCCCATGAGATGATAGTACTGTATTTTTACTGTACCTGTTTTACATTTAGATGTGTTTAAAGTCACAAATACTTACCGTTGTGTAACAATTGGCCTCATCATTCAGTACAGTAACATGCTGTGCAGATCAGTGGCCTAGGACCAATAGGCTTATGTAGTCAATACAGTGGAGACGTGCCGTGGGCTCACTCAATGAGGGTGGCAAAATCACCTAAAGATGCATTGCTCAGAACCTGTCCCCATGGTAAGGGAAGCATGCCTGTAATCAGAGTTTGAAACAGATCAGTCCTTCCTACTCTCTTTTTTCCTCTTTCCCCTGAGTTCACATTTCGAAACACAATCTATAAACACAGCAAAGTTCCTTAAAACCATGTAAAAATAGCACCATTATAAAATTCAACAGTTAAAAAATATTACAAACATCAGGAAGGAAGAAGGTGGGATGTACATGTGAGTATCCTGATTTTCTCCATCTTTCCTAACAATGAGTTGATAAATACTACCTAAAATATTACCTACATTTGCACACCCTAAGTAAACCTGTTTCCTTTACTAATCTGCCTTAATTATTATGAGTTGATCTCTCAGCAAACCGTTCAGGGTGAAGGGGAAGTTCTCCCTCATCCTCACAGTTTGCTGTACTGGCAGGACCCTCAAAGCCTCTCTGCTTTTCTGAAAGTCCCCGTGAAAGGACTGTGGACCCCAGCCAGCCGGCAACACAGGGAAATACCTCAACTTACCAGCCACACTCCGGGCTTTCCTCTGTCTCTGACAGTACAGTAAAGATCATCTTTACTCTCTGAGCAGACAGTAAAGATCATTGTTCTTGCCAAATTTAAGATTAATGAGAAAAAAAAAAAAGGTTTCTGTGAGTAACTACTCTTAGTGTAGAGACTGCTATATTTAGGGAGACGTTGCAACATGTAGAGTCATAGTGTCTGATTCCCTCTGCTCTCAGATATAGCCTTTGTTGTCACTGTCTTTATGTCACTGTCATAAAGAGGGTTACCATAGGGTAGAACATGGGCCTAGAACCCTTATCATCCCCCTCCAGGCCAGCCAGTTATACGGTTCTGACTAGACTGGTATTTATTAAGACAAACATTGCTGCAGATTCCCCAAAAAAACCTGTATGGGGTTCCCCCGCCACCCTGTACCTGAACTTGCCTTGTGACTGAGGGAGAATTTTCTCTTCAGTCTCAACCATCTTGGGGGCACAATTTTTCAGGAACACACCAGGCAACCAGTCTAAAAAAAGACTTGAGAGTCTGGGACACGTAAGATTCTTATTAGCACACCCTAGATGGAACATGTCAAGCTCTAGGGGAGTCTTTGTCTGGAAAGGGCCTGTCCTCTTCTATTTCGAAGAGTAAATTTGGGGGGTTCAAGAGAACTACTTTCTCTGTGTCCTGCCAGGCTAACCCTGAAAAATTACTACCTGGGGTTTCTATGGAAAGGCACTGGATTGAGAATTCTAATTATTAATTGTCAAAAGATGGAGTTTTTTTAGCAAAATAAATTTTAGAGATCTTTTATTCTAAACAATTGCCTTATTTGTATTAATAGAGAAATTAGATTAAAAGAAAGACACATAATGTTGTGCTAGCCTTAACAATTCTCTTAACAGAGTTGAAAAGCAAATATCTGTTCTGAAACAAAGATAAAAATCTTTCAACAATGTCTTGGTGGGAATCCTGATGGAGGCCAATTGACTTTGTAGCTTAATGGTTAAAGTTTGGTGCTTTCTACTGTGGGAGGCCAAGGTGGGAGGATCTCTCGAGACAGGGAGTTTGAGATCAGCCTGAGCAAGAGTAGGACACCCTCTCTACAAAAATTAGAAAAATTAGCTGGGTATGGCAGTATGTGCCGATAGTCCCAGCTACTCAGGAGGCTAAGGCAGGAGGATCGCTTAAGCCCAGGAGCTGGAGGTTGCTGGGAGCTATGATGATGCCCCTGCACTCTACCCAAGGCAACAGAACGAGACTCCATCTAAAAAAAAAAAAAAAGTTCTGTGCTTTCACAAGAACCTAGGTTTGATTCCCAGGCAGGGACTAGATGGTTCTGGTTTGATGTTTGTGTAACTTTCGCCATTGTTTGATTCTATGCACAGAGGGTAGGTCACTACAAAAGTTTTGAGACAGACTGTGTTATGCTCCATTATTTCTCTTTGGAGAAACACAGCTGACAGCGTCCTTTCTGATTCACCTGTGCAGGCTTCAATGTGCTCAGCTTTTATTGTTGCCAGGAGGGCTTCATTCATGGTCTTCCACACAAATTTCATGTTTCTTGATTTTTGTGTATCTCAAAACCTTTGTATTGACCCATGTATTCTGTGGAGGCATACAGGGCTTTTAGACATTTCTGTATAAATGGTCAGCTAAAAAACTGGGGTCCTAGAAAATATGGCTGGGCATAAATTACATGTTATGCCTCATTTACAGCTATCAAGGCTTTTTCTTCTTTGAACTGTTTTTGTGACTTTTTGGGTCTCATAAAAACTGTTGTCCACCCCTCCAAAGATACTGCTTGCCTCCTTGATTAAGTTATAATCTGGCTTAAGGCTTACTGGTTTCACTTAGAAGGGCAATTTAGTTAAAAAGCTCGAAAGCAGGTGGTGGTTTTTTTTTTTTTCCACCACCTGCTTTCAGGTGGTTTTTTTTTTTCCACCACATGGCTCAGTGGGTAAGGTGCCATCCCCCTATACTGAAGGTGGAGGGTTCGAACCCAGCCTTGGCCAAACTGCAACAAAAAAATAGCCGGGCACTGTGGTGGGCACTTGTAGTCCCAGCTACTTGGGAGGCTGAGGCAAGAGAATCACCTAAGCCCAAGAGTTGAAGGTTGCTGTGAGCTGTGACACTACAGCACTCTACTGAGGGTGATAAAGTGAGACTCTGTCTCTAAAAAAAAAAAAAGCTTGAAAGTGGACCAGCTGTGGTGGCTCACACCTGTAATCCCAGCACTTGAGAGTCCGAGGCTTGTGTATTGCCTGAGCTCACAGGTTCAAGACCAGCCTGAGCCAGAGTGAAACCCCCCTCCCCACATTTCTAAAAATAGCCCAGTGTTGTGATGGGCACCTATAGTCCCAGCTACTTGGGAGGCTAAAGCAAGAGAATTGCTTGTGCCCAAGAGTTTGAGGTTACTATGAGCTAATGAGACCATAGCACTCAACCAAGGGTGACAAAGTGAGACTCTGTCTCAAAAAAAAAAAAAGGCTCCAAAACAAAAATGTTAGCTGTTTGTCCCAGCTGAAGTCCACCCTATTCATCTTCACTCCCCCAACTCCTTCTTCTTAGCTGATGATGGAGTTTGGGCTAATAAAAGAAGCCAACTGTTCAGATTGTGTACATAAGTTAAACGCCCAGCTGCGAGCAATCTAGGTGTTTCTGCACCCGACTTCCATGTTCTGTGTGCCACTTTCTCTTCTCGGTCCATGAGTCTTCAACCACGCTGCACTGGTAGGGTCTCTCTGAACCTCTTCTGGTTCAGCTGCCCAATTTGAGAATCACTCTTTGCTCAAATAAACTGTGAAATTTAATTGTGGTTTTTGACACAGAGCTCCCAGAGACCCCCAAGTGCAGTACCCCCAAACCCATGGTGTCTGTTGCTCTCTCACTATAACTGGGGCTCGTGGCTAAATTTTCTCTCAGATCCCCAAGCTCTATGGATTTATGTTTAAGGCTGATTTGTTGGAGCAAATTAGTGATCCTAACTGGGTTCACAAGTAGCATCAAAAACTAAACTAGGTCTGCAATCAGACTGGATCTGATAATTTATTAGCTTAGATCCAGTTAGAGGCTCACATGTCTGGTCAGGCAAAAACTAGCTGTAGTAAATGGTGGTACCACAGGGGGTGCAAATTCCAGCTTTTGGTTATTTGCAGAGATTTCAATGTCCTATCCCTTTGTTCCCTTTTCTTATGTACTTAGGTAAGGAAAAAAAAAAATCATTGCCTGAGTTTATCATGAAGATCTGAGAACAAAAGCCAAGATTCATGCTAAAAAGAGGATTCGTAATTTCTGAAAAACTGAGCACTCAGTTCATGTATAAGTATTAAGCCCAGAAAGTGGCAAACTGTTATTAAGGCAAATTGTTAACCTCGCTCATAATTGCTTAAAACAATAAAATAGGTAATTAACACATTGATAGTCTGAATTTTAAAATATAATAACATTTAAGAGTCAGCAAATAAAAATCTTTATAAGAGCTATTTTAAAAATATAGTAGCCTACTGATGGAAATGGTTATCTCTGGGGCGTGAGACTTGGGATAGCAGATGGGGGGTATAGGGAGTCTTACACAGACATATTCAGACATTGTATAATTAAAAACTTTTCCTATGTTTCAAAATCTCTTTAATAAAAACAAACTAATTTTTCAGTACTTAGTAAGAGAAAACAAGGACATATGCTAAAATGTTAACAATGGTTGGTTTTCATTGGTAAGAGTTATGAACAAAATAATGATTTGGGGGGCATTTCTATTGCTCTACTCTCCCCAAGTTCCCTAATCTCTATTACTTCTATAGTAGAAAAAAAGTCAATGTTAAGAAAAGAGCATGACCTTGAATTTGCCGGAAGGTATTACACATGAAAATAAAGAATTTAAAACAATAATTAGATGTAGGGAGGAGAGTGAAAGAGGCCAACAGGAAAGGCCGGAGGTTGCAGCTACTGGTAGCAGGGGAAAGGAGCAGTTGGAACTGAAGGGGTGAAGCTGGAACCAGCATCAGAGAGGAATGCATTCTGACTCTCCACCAAAACAGTCTGCGCAGTCCTGGAATTTACTGAGCTGCTCTGGGATTATTTTTTTTACCCAGTGTAATCCTCTGCTTATGAAGATTTTTCTGGCCAGGTACAGTGGCTCACACCTATAATCCTAAGACTCTGGGAGGCTGAGGTGAGTGGATTGCTTGAGCTCAGGAGTTTGAAACCAGCTTTCCTCTGGGCTCTATGCAAGGGTGAGCAAGAGTGAGATCCTGTCTCTAACAAAAACAGAAAAAACAAACCGGGTGTTGCAGCAGGTACCTGTTGTCCCAGCTACTCGGGAGGCTGAGGGAAGAGGATTGCTCAAGCCCAAGAGTTTGGGGTTGCTGTGAGCTATGATGCCACTGCACTCAACCTGAGGGCAGCTGAATGAGACTCTGTCTCAAAAAAAAAAAAAAAAAAAAGATTTTTCTGTATAATGGGACCTTCAGACCGCCAGAGAGAATAAAAAGAAAACAAAACTCACTGCTTCCTGGCTTTGGCCTCAGTGATCATGTCTGCCATCAACCAGAAGTGATCTCATAGAGTTAGCTTCAGGGTCACCTGGGTGCTGCTCCCACTTGGTCAGAGTGGAGGTGTTGTGTATTTCTGTGGGGTGGGCACCCCCTAACGTGTGCTTGGTGCAGAACATTATCAGAAAGTAACTGGCTACAGAAGGAGGCACCTCTGAACAGCAGCCTTGGGGCTGGTGCAACTGCTAGCATCTCCCGCAAATCCCCTCCCTGCTCTCCGGTGCCGTAGTCTCGGCATCTGCCCCTGCGCCCCTCTTCTCACACTTTCTCTGCCAATGCCCCAGGCGACCGTACTTTCTCATGCAAAACCCAGCAAAGATTTTGGACAAAACTCCGTGGTCAAGGATGTGGTGTTAGCCAGACATCAAAAGGGTCTACAATGTGGAAATACCATTGCAGAGGGCTCCGAGGAAGGCTATTGGAAGGTTTCTGTGTGGTGTTTCTTCCAAGATTGGAAGGAATTACTTTTTAAAGGACGAGTTTTGTTATATTTTAATAGAATATTTCTGATCCCTCCTGAAGTGGGCTTTTTCTATTGCAAGCTGTAAAGACATTTTGACTAATGTACAAGTTCTGTGGAATTACCAAGCCTCATCCCCAAATTATTTAACATATGATTTAATATATATATATATAATATACTATAATTATTTAATATATAATAGATAATAGAAGGTATTGAAATATTCAGGGAGCCATAGTTGCCTTTGCAGCAGACTATCTAAGCTGGGATCTTGTCGGCCAAGGTCTCGCTTCTCTAAGTGGGTGGCGATACTGATATAAGCAGTATTAGCATCCTGTAAATCACTCTGAATCTCAGACCCCTGATCCACACCTGCAGAATAAGAATGTGCGTCTCAGGTGAGGTGTATGCACAGTGAGGTTCGAAAGGCATTGGGTCAGGAGAATCACTTTGGGAAAGTTCTCAGCTGTCTAAACAGGGGCTCCGCATGTTGTGAATTTCACAGCTAACTTCTGAGCTTGCTATACTGGTTACCTGATACTCAAGTTAGCATCTCCTCATGACAGCAGTTACCCTAAACACAAAACCCTATGCCCCAGCGTTCAGAATCAACTCCTTCATTGCCTTGGTGATCAGACCTTTTTAGCTGTGATGGAAGTAAATTACAGCAGTCCACCTCCCAGATTGCATTTGGGTTTTGGTATGGGAGATGCTTTTCAGTCATTGCAGGGATTTCCCCATGAGAAGAACTTACATAATCTTCATAGCCAGATGCAGGAGGGAACAAAAAGGTTCACAGCTGATGTTAGGCAAGGAACAAAGTTCTTATTTTACCATCTCATTGGCCATGACCGCTAAGCTTGTACCTTGTACCCAGTCCCAACATTAATCTGATCAAAAATGCAGAATGTTAAAGAAGATGGTGTTGCATGGTTTGTTACACATGGCAATCAATACTTTGCAAGACTGGACTCTGATGAACCTCTTCAAAATCACAGCAAAGTCTAAGCTTTAGGCAAAATATAGCACGTCCAAATGAACTGAGTGCAGAAGAAAGAGTTCGTCACCTCAATACCTATAATCCATACTTGCAGCTTCACTGAAGAAAAGAAAACCCAAGTTCTACCACGTGCTTGGCTTGGGTTTGTTTCTTTCTTTTTTACCACTTGCACAAACATGATGCAGCAAAACAAGATTCTTGCAGCCGTAATGGACAGAAACCATCAGATAGCTAAAGATCTTAAGGCGACATGATCTTGTAAGACAGAGCCATTATCCGTCCCCTTTTTCTATGAAGTATCACTGATATGTACAGTCTTCTGAGAAAAGTACATGGCCTGATCCCATTTTTAAAGGACTCTTCAACCTAAAGGACTACTACCGTGTTTTTCATAAGCTATTATATGATTGTATGTTACTGTCTATTCCTGAATGATCACTTTTTAAAATTATGCAGTCTATTGAGGCATATAGTTGAGAAATTCCTGCTCACAAGCACAATTCTCAATGACATGGAGGATCCCTGGCCTGTATTTCCCTTTTATTTTTCCTGTTGGGACCATAGGAAATGTAACAATACCACATCTTTATGATGGTTGTTTAAAGCATAAAAAATATTAAGTAGGAATTTTTAGAAGTTTCTAGAAGCTATTTTATATAAGAAATTCCAGGGGTGGGGAGACATAATTTCTAAATCACAAAGTTTGTGCTACAGAACATAATGTATGCAAAAATATTAATAAGACTTTCTCATCTCCCTTTGACAAATGACTTCTGCTGACAGTCATTTGAGAGTTCTTGTTTCTGGAGTATTCTTTGAAATCCAATAGAGGATTTATTGAAGAGTCTGCAATGGAGAATAAAGAATGCTGATCTGATATTTGTAATTCAGATGTACTTTTCTCTAAATCCTAAAATTCACTTTATTGGAACATAAATTAAAAATATAAAATCCAATGGCTTTCATATTGCAGACTGGTATGTTTAAGAGAATAGATGTTAAAATCCAAGGTTAGGGAGGCCTGAGTTTGTCACTTAGAAGTTGCAAGTTGGTACGAGTTACTCAAACTCTCTCTAAGTTTTAACTCCCCTATTTGTAAAATAAAAAAAATGTCCTCTTCCTCAGGTTGTTTTGAAAATTATAATAGATAATTGCTTAATAAACCCCAAGGCCAATGAATGTAGGTATAATTATTATACGATTACCATGTATACTCGAGTATAAGCCGAGTTTTTTTGTGCTGAGTTTGGGTTTTTCGGCACAAATTTTGTGCCAAAAAAACCTCGGCTTATACTCGAGTATATAGGGTATATACCTAACTGGAGAATTTAAGAGATAGATACTATCATATATGTAAATATTGTCATTATAGATAATGTTATTGCTATCTAGCAATATCTAGCTAGATAATGTAAAAGTAACATTCTGTGACCTACATACAGAAAAAAACAAAAGATATACCATGACTCCCTAGAAAGGAAAACTGAATAATTTAAAGGCATTAAATTATCTCACATTGATTTTTAGGTTAATTGACATTCCAAAAACCATTTCTTGAAACTTTTCAAAATGATCTTAAAATGTGCTTAGATGCATACACAAGGCAAAATATGTTTTAAAAATAAAAAATAACAATTGTGAGAAAAGGTGTTCTGTTCAAATATTCAAATACAGTATTACAGTGCTGTAAAATTTTTAGAAAAAGTACTAACACAAAAATAAAAATATGTGATAAAGAAAACTTCTCAAATAAAAAAAAAGAAAGGATTATTAATCAAATAATTCTGCGATTTCTGGAATGTGTCATGGGCATAGACAGGAATCTTTGTTCTTAACCTGTACTTCATACCAATTTCCCAAACACATACCAAGTGAATTTAAGAATTAAATGTAAAAATTCAAAATTTAAAAAGAAGCATTTCAAAAAAGCAAATTTGCAGAATTTATCAAATTTCCGCAAGAAGGAAGTATTCTGAAACTAAAGTAGTGAAAGAAGTAAGACTCAAAAGGTTGACAAATTTGATATTAAAAATTACAATTTCTGCTATGCCAAAAATATAATCACATTTAAAGGACAAAGAACAAGCTAAGGAAAACTGGTATGTTAAATATGGCAAAATATTAGCTTTTAAAAGGACCATAAAATTATTAAAAACACAAAGTTTCCACTAAACACATTAATAAAGCTGGGCATGGTGGCTCACGCCTATAATCCTAGTAGTCTGGGAGGCTGAGGTGGGTGGATTGCCTGAGCTCATGCGTTGGAGACCAGCCTGAGCCAGAGCAAGACCCATCTCTAAAACTAGCCGGGTGCTGTGGTCGGCGCCCAAAGTTCCAGCTACTCGGGAGGCTGAGGCAAGAGAATTGCTTGAGCCCCAAAGTTTGAGGTTGCTGTGACTTGTCCATCTCCCCAAAAAACAACACATTAATAAAAGTTATGAACAATTTCCCAGATTAATACATGTCAACAAAAGTAGAAAAATCTAAAGTCATTAGAAAACTTTAAAATATTAACAAATGAAAATAATAGATGCAAGTAGATTCCCCCTTTATATCTTCAATTATTTCCTATTTTAAGAATAAAAATATGGAATGCTAGTAAAGATGTAATAAGACAGGCATTCTCATTTTCTTGGGGAGTATAGGTTGTTTAAATCTTTTTGTTAGTAATACAGTATATCAAAAATTCTTTTTTTTTGAGACAGAGTCTTACTTTGTCACCCTTTGTAGAGTGCTGTGACATCATAGTTACAACAATCTCAAACTCTTGGGCTTAAATGATTCTCTTGCCTTAGCGTCCCAAGTAGCTGGGATTACAGGCACCTGCTATCATGCCTGGCTATTTTTAGAGATGAGGTCTTGCTCTGGCTCAGGCTGGTTTAAAACCTGTGAGCCAGGTAATCCACCTGCCCTGGCCTCTCACAGGACTGGGATTACAGGTGTGAGCCAGTGCCTAGCTACATCAAAAATTCTTAAAATCACTGTATTTTTCATTGAGTAATTCCACTTTTAGAATTTTTCTTCTTAAAGAAATTTCTAAAAAGGAAAGCTGTAATATACAAGCATACAATTCTCACAAAATTATTTATAAAAGAAAATTAAAGATAGAATGAACAGTATTGTGGTTAAATATATTAATAGTATATGATTAAATTCTGGAAAACATTAGCAACATTTGTAAAATTTATGATAAGGGAAAATAAATAATTACAATAATTTTTTAAAAGAAACAAACTTAAATATAAAAGTACAATAAATACTCAAAAACATTAAGTTTGTCTTTGATGATGGAACTGTGGGAACTTTTGTGTTTCTTTTTAAAATATATGTTCTGATTTGTCTATCATGCATATGTTTGGGTTTTATGATTGGAACATGATAAAGTACTTCTGAAAAACTAAAAAAATGCGTATTTTCTTTTAAAACAATTTTTGCTTTCCTGCCTATGTAAGAAATATACAAGATAACAATTGTCAATTTATGTCTTCCGTGACCACATACACAATTATAGACTCCTAAGTATCCAAATAGAATGTTATTACATACATTCAACAAACTCTGATAAAAAACACAGCAAGTTTTGAGTTTTAATCAGTAGATGTAAAGAGTATCTGTGACTTCTATTTTTATAATACTTTATAGTTCATTTTAAAACCAAGTGAGGGCAAATAAAATGATCAGGAAAGAAGAAATATAGATTATAATTGTGGGTCACATTTTTACTTTTATTAAAGTGAATACTTATCTATAATCATTTTGCCTTTTATCATTCATGATAATTTGAGTGGTTCATGCAAGAAAAATTAATTTATAACTATGAAGATACTGAATTTTCCAAATTATTATTAAAATATAAAAAATTTAAACACTTACTGAGCAACAAAACGCATCCAGCATGGGTTTTTTAAAATATAGAGAAATGAAAAAAACTGGGGCTATTCCTCTGGAAATGTTCCCAGATTGTATTAACCAATACTATGCAATAGCCTTGCAAGGGTAATTATGTTTGGAATATTTACATTTGGACTAAATGAGTACCAGAAGAAAGTGCATTATAGTTAGTAATGAATAAGCTTGCTACGAGACAACCTTGCCTCAGCCAGCAAACATTAGATAGCTGGAGAATGATTTTTTTCTAAGTACATTTTAATATTTCATAAGATAGTAATTCATTTCCATTCCCATTTGTCATGTGAAACTTTCCAGAATGCTTCCACTAGGAAAGTTTCCCTGATTTCAGAGTTTGGAATTAATTAAGTTGGAATGGTCAGACTATCATATATTTCAGTTTGTTGTTTTGAACCTCACTGATTTAAGGGATCATTGGAATCTGGCTGGGGTATATAGTTTTCATCAGAACCATCAAGAAAGAAGATGTTTACTGTATAAATTAATTTAAATGAGAATCTCCTCATCTCTTAAATTAGCAAACTAATTTAAACACTGTCCAGTACATAGTTCTGCTATGATGATCAAGTGAGTTTCACTTGAATGAGGGAGACACGCAGGGAAGGAGGAGACATAGTCATGGAGAATGAACAGCAGGTGAGAGAATGCGTGCAGAGTCTGCAGCTGAAATGCCTATAGACAGCTCTGCTCCAGGGCTAGGAGGGCTGTGCAGACAACACAGGCCATCACAGACAGAAGGGCCAACCACTGCCAAACAAACAGAAGACTGCTTTAGCATTGCACACGTGAGGGTGCCACTCACTCCTGGCAGGAGGCCCAGCCTTCCATGGTTGCATAAATATATCACATAAATGTAATTTTTAAAATTCTTTTTGAAAAGATCTTAAGCTGGGTGAGGTAGCTCATGATTGTAATCTGAGCACTTTGGGAAGCTAAGGCCGGTGGATTGCTTGAGCTCAGGAGTTTGAAAACAGCCTGAGCAAGAGTGAGACCCATCTCTACGAACAATGGAAAAACTAGCCAGCTGAGGTGGTGCCTGTAGTCCCAGCTACTTGGGAGGCTGAGGCAAGAGGATCACTTGAGCCCAAGAGTTTGACGTTGCTGCGAGTTATGATGATGCCACAGCATTTACCCAGAGTAATAGAGTAAGACTCTGTCTCAAAAAAAAAAAAGGCTTTTAAAATTCTTTTTTGAAAGGGGGAGGCAATGAATTTGAGGGTATTTAATCCACATAATTTAGTCATTAAATATAGCCATATATTTTCTCAGAACAAAGACTCTTCCTAAGTTCTTTGTGAAATAAAAAAGATGTAGCAAAGAGTATCCCTAATTGTCTGTCAGACCAACAGTGAGACAGTTGTTACTTGCCAAAAGATTCTGATGATAAACTGAGGTGAACTTATAGAACGCATTTCTGGCACTTTGGGTATCTTAAGACTTAACATTTTACTATTAAAATGTTCATTTTGCAATGTTCATCTGCAAAAGTAGAACGTATGATGAACATTCGTGTCTCTATCACTGAGTGATAAGACTGGCTTCTTGGAGGCATGTGGCCCCACTGTCCTGTCGCTCCAGCCACCCACCAGTAGGTAAGTGGAGCCCTCAGACACAGCCTCTCCCCACATGACATCCCAGTGAACACAGCCACATGAGTGAGTCTAGGTGAGACCAGAAAAAGAGCATTCGCAGGTGCAGCCAAAATCGCCAGTCTGCAAGAGCTGTGGGCTAATAATAAATGATTATGCTTTTAAGGGTCTATGTTTTAGAATGCCTTCTTGTAAGCAAAGATTACTAGATATAAAAATCAGGCAGCTACCACAACAAATATCTAAAATGTATGACAGCTGGAAAAGCTGTGGACCAGCGCTGTTAGCAAATACTGGAATAATAGCAAGAAAATGTGGCAAAGACTGGAAAAATGCTGAGCAGACTGTTCCTGAGCGCTAGAACAGGAATAAGGAAATTGCTAGAGCAGGCTGGAAAACTGGTGTCTCGTGCAGTGATGAGACAATAGGTACAACTGTCACCTGTGGTACCTTGGGAAATAGAAAATATATAAACTGGCGCATCTGACAAAGGAGATTTCCAGATAGTGTCAATTTTTCTACTAGCTGAATACCAGAAAGCCTAGATGAGCTAAAAAGGAAACTGCCAGTATTGTTTGTAAATAGATGTTAAAAGACAATGACTTCTATACCTACCAGAAGAAACTTCATGAAAAATGACACTGTATTTTATTCAATTTTAGATTTTTTAAATTCAATAGTAGTTTGTACTTCCCTTGGATCTACAAATTCATTTTTACTACTTCTGCCATGATGTTTTATTAGAAAATAAATGCTAATCTCTGAGGGAACCAAAGCTAAGAAATTTGCCCAACACACAGGAAGTCGTAAAGCCAGCATTTGATTGTGAGCTGTCTTCAAAGTTACTATTCTTTCCAGAGCACCTTTCCTTCTTTCCTGTTGTCCAAATTCTGTGAACAAGGAGAAACTTCCAATGTATGAGTTATTGAACTTAAAATATTTACAATATTTTCATTTACAAGGATTCTCAAAAAATACACGAGTTTTACAAGATTGAATCTCTTTAACATTCAAGATGGTTGATGGGATGATACACTATGTATGAAGGGCTGTAATCTGCTTTCTACTTTTGCAATTAAAATAGAGTAGAAATTGTGGTGACCCAGCATACATGCTGCTAATGTGAACTTTCTCTTTGATATCTGACCCGCAATATTTTTCTGGTACACAGCCTGCTGCTTCTGGCTTAATATTTTCTGAATAAGTATTTTTCTCTCTTTGTTTTGATTAATGAAATGGAATTTCCCCTGGCAGGAGAACAAGGAAGAACTGGATTTTCAACAACAGGAGGATACACTGTTCAACCCTACCGAGGAAGGGAGGAAAACGTTCATTTAAGATAATTGCTCTTTTTGCCTCCTCTATCAAAGAAAAAGAACTCGCTTCTTAGAATGATTTATGTGTTATTTCCCCTGGAATTAGAGAATGCAGATAATAAATTCTTTATTATTCTCTGAATTTCTGCACTAATCTCCATTCTCTTGAGATTTGGATAAAAGAAAATTTTCCGTTTCCTTAAAACATAAATGCAGTTAACAGCTAGGCCTTCCCCAATGACCTTTATGCCTGGCAGAAGAAATTTTAAGATGAGAAAACCCTAAGCCAGGTATGGTGGCTCAGGCCTATAATCCCAACCCTTAGGGGAGGCAAGGCAGGAGGATGGCTTACGCCCGGGAGTTTGAGGTTGCAGTGAGCTAGGATGATGCTACTGCACTCTAGCCTGGGCAACAGAGTAAGGAGTAAGGCCCTGCTTCAAAAAGAAAAAAAAAGTAGGGCAGCGCCTGTGGCTCAAAGGAGTAGGGTGCCAGCTCCATATGCTGGCAGTGACAGGTTCAAACCCAGCCCCGGCCAAAAACTGAAGGAAAAAAAAAAAAAAAATATATATATATATATATATATGTGTGTGTGTGTGTGTGTGTGTGTGTAAATATACATACCTTTATACTCAGGTCATACAGGTTATTTGATTCGGTGATTGTGATTTAGCTTGATTACCTGTTAAGCTACGGTTTTCTGCACTTTATTTAAAGTTTTAAAGTTGTTGTTGCTAGTTTACAGTTTTTCTTTAGCAATAAATATTGAAAAGCA